>JAQFYZ010000158.1:0-63299 GCA_034695085.1 Cylindroiulus punctatus | reverse complement strand
CCTAACCTAACCTAACCTAACCTAACCTAACCTACCCTAACATAATATGTAGTTCCGTTAATGGACAAGTACCCAATATTCATATAGGGTATACATGTATCTATCTGTTGGGTTTGTTTCTATTGCATTTTTTTGTCATTTGGTCACTTGTGCTATCGGACATGTATCAAAATAATTCATGTTTTGTGGCATTATAGAAAACAAGCAGCTTCTTCATCTTGTCAAGTTATGTTAGTTTTGAGTTTTAAGCGATTATTTACACAAAAGATGTGCTTCTTACTAAGCATTTGTACAGAGTGGTTTCCATAGAAATGAAATAATCAGTCAACCATTGGCCTCGGGCTACGATGAAGGGAGACCATGTCAGGTGTTGACTTACGTGATAATTAAAGACCAAAGCAGACAAGGTGCACAACATATACGTAATCAAGCATTCAAATATGCCTAGTGTTCGTTAACTATGTTAGACAAAATCGGCTGCAGTTCAAGCAAACAAACATCTGTATTCCACGCACTAGAAGGTTTTACTTAAGATCAACTAAAACGGAAAGTTCCTAATTTGGTATACTCGTGCTCCCTTAATTAATTGCCAGAAGATAATTAAATTAGAACGTGTACCAATTTGTCTCGCTTTTAATTTCTACTGGAAGCTAGGGAATGGATACAGCCAGTCTAAAACTGTGTAAAGTCAATAAACAACAGGCTTGGGTTCAACCATTCCAGTTACATTTCACAAAAGATGGTACGTGTATCTTTTTAAGCAATTATTGAATACATGCATACCCACTTGAAAACAAAGGTGCCTAAAAGATTCCATGAGATTTTTCACATAGAAGGGACCAAATTAAACATATTTCTTCATGGCTAGATAAAAAAGTGCCATTTAAAATTAGCTTTGAAGGATTTGAAATTTGTGTTCCAGGTTGTTCAGGTATTGGGAACAGAACAGAAAATGATGGCTACTTTCATATCACTTCAAATTAGAATTGAGTTTAGTACAACTCCCTGGGTTCGCTACTGATGATGTGAACAACATCAAAAGCTAATTAAATATGTTTCTTTTAAACTGTGTACAATTATGTATTACACATGAAATGTCAAAGTTGTCTTCAAATTAATACAAGCAAAGTACTAAGTAATATTTCAAAATTTTACCAAGCACTAGCTCATTCCTTGGTACAGGTACCAGGGAATGTGTACAATGTATTTTGTCAAGTGAATAAATAATAAATATTTAATCTGGTTTCATCTGCAATTGTAAAAGTCCAAAACTGATCAATAACAGAGACCATCTTCCGGGTCTTCAGTAAAGCGTGCTTTAATTTACATGACATGTTAAGAATATTGGCGTCTGTCCAAGCTATTCGATGGAAAAACTACAAAATTGTCTGGCGTCTACTTAGGCAATTCAATGTGGGAAGTCGCAGGTGCTTACACCCATGAACTTGATCAATGGTTGGGGGCATCATTTCCGTGCTCCCAATAGACAATTTCAGTCCAGCGCAATTGCTCTCTTATTGGCGTCCTCCGCGGTAAAATGGCTAAATAATTGCGTTATTGATGGATTTCATGGCCTTTTAAATTGTTATTTTTCTGTAATATTGAATAAAACTAGCCTTCGAATCCATGAATTACAAGAAACTGTACCCATTCATGTTGGACATGTACTTGTGGTAGAAGACGTCCATCACAATAAGGATCGTTGAAACAACCTAACCAACTTCAAGTGTTTAATAATTAGGGAAGTTGAAACTATTTCAAAAAACAATGTACATGTACGTGTTGGAAGAAATGGAAACGTACAGTCTGCAATCATTTCCAGTCAATTCCTGAAATTGCAAGAGAAGAAGAAGCATGATTGGAACTCATCCCAAAGGCTGGCATCAGAAAAGATAATATTAGGTATATGTATGTGGAATGAGGGTAGTGGTCCTAGGACATTGGGAAGTTGAGTTTGGATTCTGTCCATAAGGAGGGGACTACTTTATGCTTTAAATTTTGTTTTTGTTATTTGTGCATGTGCACAAATTTGATCATTATAAATAGAAACCACGGATGAGGTGCATTTAGCTCTGTAAAAAGGGACTCAAAATCATGGGCTTGGGGGAAAAGGGATGCTCTAATTTTACAAGTTAATTTCAGAATGACTGACTTGCAACATTTGTGGATAAACATGTCTCATACAGTATACATGTATAATGTCATTTAAAAATGAACGTTCTTCCCTATAATCACCGAGGAAAATGCAAGAAAGGTTTGCATATATAGTGCAATACTGATAAAAGTTAAATTCTCCTTTTCCGTAGCTGTAGAGAAGACAGTTTATGCGTGTATTATTAAACTTTGTCCAGAATCGTGTTATGAACATCTGCAAAACAGGACGTTTTCGTATACATTTGTTGACACATTTTGGCTGCAATTGAAATTCTATTAAGAATGTCAACATGATGCACCACGGTCCCGCTGCATCTGACTGCATCCTTCTCTTTATTGTATAAATGTTAAATGACTATTACGAAATGAAATTTAATTAAGAATCAAGTTGCTGCAATTCCGCACAATTGCTTGCATAATTTATCGACGCCATGCTGCGTCGTTAAGCTGGAAGCCATTTAGAATGGCTCGTATGCAAGAACGATGCTGGATGTGGATTTATAAGTTTAGTTGATCCAGCTTTTCAATTACTTTCCCATAAATAATGCGTCGCATCTTGTGTCGAAGACGCTTAACTCAATAAAACAACTGTTTACGAAAACGCATCTTGCTAATTACGATCACGGGCTAATTAAGCTAATAACATGATCACAATATCATTACCGTCCCCAACAACCACGATGCAGAGGATTCTTCAGACTGATTTATGGATTATTTCTATTTGGGGATCTGACTGCTTTAGATGTTTCTAGAGTTTGTACATCTTAATGTAAAATCCAATACCTTAAAATCAACACATTTAATGCACCAAGGAATTATACAACATCGTCGTGACATCTCGTTTTGGGGATATTTTTCGTCAAACGTTGACAGACAATATTACTTTTTATAATATTAATAGCTGGCTGCCAAACTATCTGAGCACTTGAAGCGTAGATTTCCTATGGGGTGAAATGGAGGAGAACCTCTACCCCATACAACACATGCTCACAGCACAGGTCAGCCCGATTTGAGGAAAATTAATATTGAGGGTATAGCTTAGCATGATTCTATCAGCACAGTTGGAGCTACACATCATTGGGATTTAGTTTGGGAGAAGGTGGTTTCCCTGGATGTGTTTTTAGCAATGGGCCCATGGCCCATAGCACTTAAGGCAATCTATTGGATGTCAACATCCGACTGTAAAGCGATCTGATGGATTATTATACTTTTAAATTATGTTTTCCACGAAATGGTACTGGGAATGTAGAGGGCGGCTCGAGGAGGGCTGATGGGGTGGATGAGGGGAGAATTTTACGACTAATTGGCCAAATTGGCCTAGGCATCATTAAACCGTCTTCTCTCCGCTGCTAATCGGTTAAACCCTAAACCAACATTATTAAACCTGGCGCATGGAGCATAAAACTTCTACAAAGGCTACATAAATCACCATCCCGAGCTCAAAACATACATGCATATTTATGAATTAATACGTCAGCGTTAAGTTTACTTGCAAACACTTGTGGGAAGTGTACATAAGCACCCTCTTAGAGCATCCTTACTGTCAATGCGAACTTTTTCTTCAGTAAAAATGTACGACGGACTGGTAGCAACCATAGACATAGTCGTGTTTAACATTTTGGTGGGGAGTGACTGCAGGTCAATGCAGCCAGTAGCAAAATATTCAAATTATGATAAGCATTGACAGGTCGGTTAACTGCATCTGCATGACTGACCAATTTCGAACATAAAAGTCCCATCCCTGAAAAAGAAGACGTAAGCAAAACGACTGTATACTTTGTCAATGGACCCCCAATGGAGCCCCAATGGAGCCCACGAGTGGGTTATACATTAAATTCAAAACCCTACAGGCTGCGACACTGCCTTAGGAGTTTTACGAGTCCATTACTCTTTCATGTCCGTACATCCGGCAGATATTCAGGTTACGCTGCTTGGAGGAGCACCAAGACGAGCCTTTTAAATGGGGAATCCGCCTAAGCCCCAGCCTATGATTTCTGACAAGATGAATACTTCAAGATGCTCAATCTTTTTTCTTATAACCCCTGACGCTGCCACGCTTTCAAACAAGACTGGATACATTTCGCAGTTTTTACACTCATTTTGACAGCCTGCAGGATATGCGTTTGACAACACCAAACGCGTGCCTTACGATACAATGTTGCAGTCGTTTTTTCAGGCTATTAAATCCAATTATTGGCTACGAGAATTGCCACTTATTGGCTCCTCGAATCTTGAAAAAAGTGCAGCAGAGAACGTCTGTGAACAACATGGAAGTTGTTTAGAGATAAAGCATGGTGAACTTGTACTACATGTAGAGCATGCTTGTACAGTTGTGTCAAAAATTTCCATTTAGGTGGTGGCATGTATCATGACTGTCGGAACATTTGTACGTTGCAATAAGTTTGTACGCATTCGTGCACTTATTAAAAAATTGTATGCTAAAATCTAATAAACAGTAAGTAATTGTACATGTATATTGGAAAAGAAAAGCAAAATACGTGTTTTACTCATTCACAACAGCCAAGGTCATATGCACAATATACATATATACATTATCATGGGCAAATGTGCGCATGATATTGTACATGGATTCATGTATTGGACTTATTCCTTTCTATTTGCGTACTTAACTTAAACTAACCTAACCTTTGCTTTAGATGCCCCTGAATAACCAATCTCCAGGCAATCACTGCAAGCCTAAAACCCCGTAGGAGTAGCCCACCCTCAAGCCAGCCCTACAACACATTTTCAAGAAAAACGCATAAATAATTCAAAAGGATGGAATCATACAGTTTATAAAGGTGTCATTAAACTCAACTCGAAGAGTACTGTAGGTATTTCAGATCACTTTTTGTAATCACAACACTAGACTTCAACTTGCACATTATTAAAATTGCTTACAGAGTAAAAAAAAATTTGAAATAAAAAGCATGTTATCAGCAACACATGGTGATATTAAAAAAATCACGCTACTTTAATAACGTTAATTTATATCTGGAAATTATTGCAGTATGTGATTTGAGCAGACGGCAACATTTCGTTGCATTTAGGTTACACAGGCCAGATCCATGAACGAGCACGAATCTATTCACATCCCACTAAAACTCATATCGCCATTGCAGAACTGATTTTTTCATTTCTGGGCTCGCTCATATTCCCTTAACAGCAATAATCACAAAATTAAATTTATTTCATATCTACTCGTCCCAGGCATTTCGCCCCGAGCGTTTTAATTAAGATTGAAGAGGTGGCTACATTTGCACGGAGGTGAATGTGCTAAGTAATGGAAAATTCAAAATATCTGCGCTATACAAGATGAAATCGCGCCATTTCCATAAGTACTAAGAACTGAGTTTCTGAATTATTGATGCTGCGGTATTTTTTTTTAAAGAGCACGTTCCATTTCCATTTGATTAAGCAAAACAGTTGGCTTAGCCATTTTCAGTTCATGACATTTCTTAGCCATAAGTTTATCAAACAAATTTACTTCAAAACAACCAAAACATTTGAAAAATGACATCGTGATCAGGGCGATTATCAATTAGTCTTTTTAGGATTTTACTCTTTTTGCAGTGAGAATTGAGACTGTTAATTTGGACAATTAATTCTCCATGGTGTTTATATTTAAAGGCACGTAAAGCATTCATGTATCGATTTTCTTTCGCTATCATATAAATAGACCACGAGCAGTAGGCTTGAAAAATGCGTCTGACTTCAAACTTTAAATCAAAGCAGCGAAGTGGAAACTTAACATGTGGCACAGACAACGAATGGCGTCATTGTGGCGATTGTTAATCGAAAACAAATTCTATGCAAATGAGATCGCGCAGCATTTTTGCTTCTCCAAAAGTCTTCTTAAGCTAGAAACCATGAAGACGTTGTCATGAAATAAATGTGCAGCAAATGACCCAATCCTGAAGCCAGAAGACATGGTGAAAGAATTTTAACGCTAGCCTCACTAACTATTTGGGCTAGTTCAAAAGCTTTTCACATCAAGCTTAGACAGCATTAAACAATGATACACGATGAAAGTGAAAATTGCTAAAACAAAAGCTGCATCCAGTGAAAAATACTTTATCACAACCGCGAGCAAGGATTGAAAAAAATTCTTTTATCACTCCTTTAGCAGACGGTTGAAAACATACATGTTGTTACACGCATACTTAAAAGCACCTCAAAAAAAGCTTAGTTACACAAAGCAACTTTCAGGCGGGTTCCACATTCCTAACTTAACCCAATCCAACCTAAACTATAACCGAAAAACAAAATTTCTGCATTTAGCTGCCATCCATTATTCAATGACTGCCCGCCTACGATTCGTTACGAAAAGCCCACTTTATGACATATGAATTATGTACATGTATATGTGGAGCATTGCAGCAGGAACAGGGAACATACCGTAGCCAAAGGGAATGCCACGTAAGGCATGGCATACCAGTGTCTTGGAACGGAGAAGTCAAGACAGCGCCATTGTACATAAAAGTACAGTAAATGAGCCCGTAGAACACAGTAACTGGCTTCTGAAAGTCATTCCGTCGTAGGTTTCATAATTGAATTACTTACATTCATGATCATTATTTTTTATGCCTGACATGAGCATCATCAGATATTGAAGAATTGATAAGAATGTCTCTTAGTTATCAGCACTACTATTCCTTCAGAACCCATTTGAAAACCACACTGAAACTGATTTCAGCATCGAAAATCATTACGTCGATGCCGTCTAGCAGAACTCATGCTAGACGGAGCATTTATTTTCACGCATCATAAGGCCGAGGATATAATAAAATCTTCATTTGAATCTATTATTGCCGCCTTCAATGGGCCGAATCCAAGCAGCAAGATTTCGCAGGCTTGCATATGCCAGCGCATGCTAATGTCGACTTCCAATTTTAAATTGCCGGGGGCAATGCATCAGTGACGAGGTTTGAGAAAGCGTATTAAAATTGCCCGAAAGCGTGGAAAAAAATACACTTTTCGTTACAACTGAACAGGTCGTATTGAAGTGGAAGTGACCTTACACTCGATGTTCCAGCATGGCCATCAATTTGCACTTGTCCAACTGGAATGGGCAAGCTTTTCATATTATTTCATATGCGAATATCCAATTCTTAGAATACGTTCATTTTGCATCTTTCTTAGTATCACGTGGGATCCAATCACTTGCTCCCAAACGCTAGTCACTTAACAATAAACAGTTGATAATAATTAATTTGAATTCACCTTTTGGGGAACACTGGGCCAGTAACAAAATCAATTTTCTTCCGAATATTTTGGGTGATATTATCAGTTTTCAAATACCTACATGTATCAACTCCCCAGATGTGATCTTTTTAGCTTTGCAAAGTGAAGAATTTCAAAACCAGTACAGAACGGCAATGTATTCATAGTGTATTCAATGTATTGATGTATTCAAAATATAAAGTATGGCTTATTTAGCACCATTGGATGCACTATATATCATGAAGATAAGCGTAGTTATAATCATCCCAGAACTAATGATGTGTTGTTGGTATCAGGTCTTTGGCTAAAATATCAACATATATAGCGGCCTTTATTGTTTGCGTCCAACTAATTAACTCCCAATGCCGTGGGCTGTTGCATTTTCAAATTATTATACCTGGAGCAAATTTCATTGTCCCTTGATGCTTGTTGGTTGATCAATTGCTGTTGGCACCCAGGCACACCTAAGCAGATTGCAAATTTGCACTTCTTGTCCACCTAAAGCGTCCACTTAATTCCCTCAAAAGACCTAGCGAATGCACTCATCACATCAGTAAACCCTGTCGTTTTAGCCTTGTATGCAAATGCCCAGGCAGTGTAAGCTAGTGTGCGCTTGCAAGCTTTGGCCTAATGACCTGTGGAGTCTCCAGGGAACGTCTAATTAAAGAGGGTAATAAAGATGCTTACACTATGTCGAGCCCTTGATAGATTCGCCTCAGACTGTGACAAGCGTAAAAGCAGTTCGCCTAATGCCCTTCTACATACACCTTCGCCATGAGAGGACCGTTCGCTTCATCCGAAATTAACGATACACACTTAGTGTATACGTCCTGCCATAAAAGAAAGTTATCCCAAGAATTGCCTTCCTTTTCAAAAGTTTGGCACGGGAAGGCCATCGCAATTACACCCATCGCATCTCCGGGATGCAGCCTCCCTGATGGCGAAACCGAATTAATTGCGACTGGTGTTATTCCCCTCACTACATCACTCTTTCTTGCACCGCAATGGGCTTCGCCATTTAATCCAGCATTAGTGCAGGATGGATTGGACAAGTAAATATCCCCACGATATAAAAGTGCCAGTTATACCAGCACGATATACAGTAAAGTGCCAAAGAGCAAATGGGACATGCATCTAACGTCTTGTGAAAGTAAGGAAAACGTAATTCTGACTGTGGGTAAGTCATGTAATAATAATTAACTTTGAAGAACAGAATTTGAAAAATAACAAAAAAAAAATGACTGCAATCTAGTGGAAACCCTAGCAATAAATTAGCAGTCAACTTGTGTGAAACATATACATGTAACGGTGTATATGTACCGTTACATTGTATGTATGATTTACTTCCGCCTAGTTTCTGCTATAGATGTACATATTAAGTTGTCGGAATTCATTGTTATATTTTAGCTTTGAGCGCATTTAAAAAAGCATTGTAAATAAGTGATTTCTAACAGCAATCAGTGATTGATCTATGTTAGGGGCAGTAAAGGCAGGCATATTGTTATGTTGGGAGTAACTACATGTATTCGTGTATTACATCGCGTGTCAAGAACGGAAGTTTGACAGGTTATGTGACGTCAAATCGGACATTAATACTGAAATCCAATTTTGTCCTCTGCACATGCACCTGTAAGTTTTTAAGGAGACGACGTTATGCTCCGTTATTCATAAGGCTAGCTATGCAAGTTCTACAGGAGCAGAACAATTCTGATTGGTCAGCTAATGCTTTCAATGAAAGATGTTATTGGATATAGCTCAATTGTCGCACGGCAGTATTGCAAATGTGAATGGTTCCATAGCAATACTCTTCATGAGGTGCACTCTTATGACTAACAGTTAAACAGATAAACATTTCGCATCGATTGTTTAAGAACACTAATATTGCCAAGTCCACATTTTCAAAACATTTCAAAGTTTCCTATTAACGATTATTCCCTCTTCATACCAAACCCCAACATGACATACAATGTGTGTGCAAAAAGACTGTGCCAAAACATTGTGCTGTCTATGTCTAAAACAGGCCACACAATATGCGTGCTTTAAACCATTGATATACTTTTCAATTAGGGTCACTGATGATGAGTGATTGTTGTGTTAGTTTGGTCAATATAGCATCCTTGACATTTAGATATCTGCCATAAGTCTGCCATAAGGAAATTGTACTCTTCCTTAGCGCATGAAGTGCGTGTGTGAACAATTCAATTTATAGAATATACTGCAACATTTAGATTGTTCGTCAACAAAAATGGTGTTGTTTCATAGGCGCAGCGCAGAAGATGCTCGCCCAGCTGCGTGAAACATTCCTAACAAATTACCCTGAAGCATGCCAAGCTGCAGGATAGTTTAAAAGACCATAAATCAGGCAAATGTTCAGCGTCTATCTGCACATGAATCTGGGGTCGCTAAGGAGAACTTCATTGGCAATTGTATGAGGAATAATATACAGGGAGAAGACCTGCCTGCAAATTGGCTTATATAACCTCAACGGCCATCAAATAAGGCTTTGGTCATCACCCCAGCCCATCTTCTGCACGCGTTTGGTTGAAAGGGCCCTGTTGGGCCTGGTGGTACATGGTCATTGGGCAAACATTACAGATAAGCTCGAGTGCAACCACGGATGCTTCTGGTCAAATACAGGGTTAGGAAGCCGCATTCGCTGGCCGCACTTTGTTCATTTCCCTGGTCATAATTAGCAGATACGACCGGTCGTAATTCCTGCATGTGAAAAGCACACATGCGCACCGTTCGTGGCTGGGTATCATTCCTACCCCAAAGCCACAATTACGATAGCCCGGCTTAATTAAAACAGCGAGGCTGCATAATAAAACGTGCCTAAATATCCATGTCGAGCCAAGTTATTTCATTATGCAATTTAAGTTCGTGCTGCATCCAACCCTTTCGGATCAGCATGAAGATGATGGGATATGACAGTGGCTTGGACTGTAATCAATTTAGTTATTGGATATGCGCATGTTGAGTTCGCAAATCAGGGCTTAGGGCGCCCATTGGTTCGCGTGGATTCGAATCCCCGCTCTCGAGGTTCAATCGAGCTTGTTGGTGATCAGGTTGCTGGACTATTTATGGGGTCAAAGGAACTGCGCATTGATCCAATCATTCTGAATAGGGTAATCCTTAAATGGCATACTTCGATTAGTGCCCTGCGCCTCTGATGGGCTTCTCCTAACCGCTCGTAAGATGGCAGTGATTGCTCTGTTGGTGGGCAGTCACGAAAATTACGTTTATATGCATGGTTGCATTAAACTCAAAAAACCAAGTAGAACACATATCTGACAATTTCCAAATCAGTGTATCTATAGCTCAGGATAATGATCAACCATGCCATAATGACAAATTACCTACAAAATCAATTGGGGTCATTCAATTGCCATCATTTGGCAGCCTAGGAAGGCATTTATTCAAGAGTAAACTGCCAATAATTCAATCCAAGTGACAAACCAATATGACACTTGGGGACTAATGTTTTGGTAAATGTTTGGTAATTGTTGACTAATTAGATGGATATGCTGCAATATCGTGCAAATTGTTTGGTCCCATATACACTGTACTTGGTGCGGGCATTTGGGCGCATTTGGGCGCTGATTGTTGATGAGTGGAACACGAAGAGTTTAACAGAAATTGCACCAAGAAAGCAAATTGCACAACCATTTGTTAAAATGTGAGACAATGCAAGCATGTTAATTGTAAAAAAAAAACATCCCCATCCACATGCATATCAAAGAATATCATGAATATCAGTATTGCGAATAACTACCAATTTCCTGCGTTTTACAATTTTAAGAATTCTAGGAGGTGCACGTTGCAATTTTCTACGCTTCCTTAAACAACACAAAAGTTTTTGCTAACCTGGTCAACGAGTAAGTTGAAATTAAGTGGTTTCGTTTCAGAGTAGGAATTTATTATTTGCTTATACTGAATGCATGCTGTTTTATATATCCTAATTCAACTTGTGCCTTAATGAGATAAGAAGGTGACTGGAAATTGCAGCTACTTACTACGAGAAACGTCTTAATTAGAGCATTAGGAAGGAGTTATCACGCAGCCATGGGAAGCTTCGTTTCCTACTCGAGTAGTGCTAATGTTTTTATGTTACGATTTGAAAGTACAAATTATTGTTTAATGAACGCTTTCGATGAGATACGGATATGAATGCAATTTAAGAGCGTAATTATTTCAAACGCAGGGTTGATTGCCAATAAATTAAAGCTAAAAAGAGATAAAGCCAAAGCGGATGCATATTTTAAATGAGCAGCGTAAGGGTTGCACAATACAGCTGAAAAAGAAAGCGCAAACAGCATTAAAAAGGAAAGTGTGCAGACACCCTTAGTAAAAATTGCTAGAAGAATGAATCACAGGCATGTAAGGGATATGATAAACTAATTTAGGAACATTGCAAGAATGTGTTCATAATAAAATATTGGTGACAAATTTATGTGGTTGGTATACTGGAAGCACTTGAAAAAGACTACTACATGCAAAAACCAGCAAGATGATATCTAGAATCGTTCGACCAAATCGCAAATCCGTGCTAAACGTGATTGTGAAGAAAAATATTCAGACCCACTCTTACATGTAAATGACATCATAAAATGCTTGATTGGTTCAGAATTCAGAAAACGTGCAATGTGTTTTTAAATGCTTTATCGACATGTGGGGAACAAGCAATTCGGTAAAGCGACGTTTTTGTCGCTTGTATAGGAAAAGCAATTTAATCTTCTAAACAAGTTAAAAAATACATTTAAAACAGTGTTGACATCGCAGGTTGCAAAAACAAATTTTCAGCAAACGTTCTAATCCAATTTTCAAGATTAATTCTCGTGATTTCATTCTCCCCTCTTGCCCCATACCGCGGCATAATTACATAAATTTTCAAGCAGAAGTTATTATGAAACACTTTATGTATTGAGTGGCTGTAAACGCTTCTCTTTTCAAACACCTATCTCTTTAGGAAATGCATAAAATCTTACACGCATTTCTACCAACGTAATTACCTTTCAAAACAGAGTATTCCATTTTGTCAAGGCATTAACTGTGCCAGTAATGCATCATGATTAAAACGATTATCTTCAGATTCATCTTAAAACAATGACTAAGCCGCTATACACACTTAATGCTCTTCCTAGATCTTGCTTTGGCGCAAAATGAAATTTGCCATTAATCAATGTAACCCGTTCTACCTCACATTATAGCCCCGCACCTGTCTCAACAGGCTATTAATAGTAGCAATGTTGGATAATATATTTCCGTGCAGCCGTTAATTTCGTCTTCTTTGATAAATCACACACGAATTTTGTAGTAGGAAGATAATTGAACACAGTAGCTGCTTTGCCTGGTATGCGCCATTCGCCATCAATTGGCAACCATTCAATTACACACTGGAATCTAGCACATAATGAAAACGAAAAGATTGCGACCCATATTTATCAGCAGAATGGAACGATATTCCCTGGTCGAAGCGGGAGATAAAAGAGTGTAAATTGTAATTGGACCGATGAATTTAAGATATTCATTTGGATTTCAACATTTTGCCTAATATACTTTTGCCAACTTAACATAAATAACAAGAATATTTTCTTCAACATTGTACAATAACAATGCATTCTCGTACACATGAAAGATTACTACTTAGTCCCTCATGGCCTAATTTATCACGGAGATGTTTGAGAATTTTATTTGTTATTTATTGCGAATACTAAATGACGAATGGTGATAAGAAGGGAGGGGGCCAATATCCCCAGTTCTGGAGGAACTCCTCAAGTTGGCCGATGCAGGAGGCTTGACCGGACGAGGGATGAATTGGGATATACTAGTATTATTTTTGTTATACTGATATGGAACCTGGGCTGCTGCTCATGATTGTCAATTGGGTCCTGTTTCAAAAAATCCTATGCTATCTTAGCATAGGATTTTGGCACCTAAGGAACGTCCTTACGAAAATTTAATATTCTAGCTAGCTATTTAGGTTTGGACAATACGTTTACCCCTAAGTTTACTTCCCCTTCCCCCCAGATGGGTAATGCGACAAAATCCTTTCTTATATGGGGATTTAATAAAGCATCTCTAAATGTTAAAATCTTGAGGAAAAACCACACGTTCGTCAATCTCCCAACTATTATTCGAGTACCATGGAATACAAAATTGACGAGAAAATTCAGTCTTAGCCCGAAATAAAAGGATTAAGACTGTATGGGAAAATCAACACGTTTCTATTATCAACAAAGGAATCCAATAATCACACAGCGGATTGTGCTTTGTTCGATTTAATTCCGCAAATCTGGGATCAAAAAACCAAATTTCATTAGAATCGATTTTTTCAGAGTTAGTCATTAAAAATTGCAATGTGGCTTTCAGGTTTACCCAACAATCTTGGTTAATCACATGAAATATTCTGATGGCTTCCTGTTTTGATGATATCTAGGTAACGTAAGGAATTTTAACAGTTAATCAATCTTTGAAATTAGATTTACTTTGACATATCATATTACAAGTGTATCCCAGAATGCAATTCGCTAACCGCATTTGCACATTGCATGGAGGTCCATCAACACATTTTGTAAACTAAAATCTGATAGGTAGCATACCATCTTACACTTACAATGCCCTGACCCGTCCAAAAAAAAAAAGACTTGTGTATTTGTGCTCTGTTGATCTGTAGGTACTGTCAATTCTAATTAACTTACCCGAACGAAACTAACCTCAACAATGTAAATGTGCATTACTTAGCAGCACAATCACCAGGCAATCGCTATCAGACCAGTAGGAGATGCTCACATTATCACGTCTGCTATTGTGGAGCAGGACATATTCAATATAATAACCAACCATTACTAATTAAGAGAACGGCCAATCTAACAAGCAATCAAGCCATTCTATCAAGCAATACAATTGAGGCAGGTAAGTAAACTTTGAAACTACGTGTAAATAACAGTCAATCATTCAAAATATTGCATTTGCACGTATAACCTCAGCTAGCGTCAATTCAAATCGCATATATCGCTTCTGCATGTGCGCGCCTCGCATAGTTTTCCGAATTTTATAAGACCATAAACAATCCTCTAATTAATTTACGGCTCGAATCGCTCGTTTGTTACTACAACAATTCACATCAGCCGATATATATTTCAAGCAATTTGCACTCAAGGTTGAGCAGCACTGAGGCAAGCTAAATCTCGCTTCCACAGAGCATGCATTGTATTAGAAAGGATTACAAATTCAGCGGTTGCCTGGCCTATTAACGAGAGCCTGTAGTCTTGTGGGTGTAATTGATTCCAGGCAAACTATATGTACACTCGCTCAGCATACTATATTGAAAGTCTGCAAAGCATCCATTGAAATTACAGCCCACGCGTGGATCCAAGATTTGGGGAAGTGCTATATAGCATCCAACCCTTTCCATCATATACCTGCCCGGAAATGATATTAGGCTGCATCTGCACTCATTTCTCAAACGTGCAATTTAAAACGTCAGAATGATTCATGCAATGCGTGCCTACCGGAATGGGTTGCGAAAGGGAAAATAAACTGGCAAAGCCATGAATAAAGCAACAGCAAAGTGCTAGGTGTGAAAATTTTGTCTGGATGAAGTTGGGTTAAAAACTGTTTTTGCTTATTATAACGTTCATGCGTATGGAGTAGTGTAACATCGAATATACAGTATGATGTACCACGATTGTCGCTATCAATGCAAAATATTTTCGGATACTAGAAGGCCATGGTGATTCGATAATGTGACGTGGATTTAAATTTCATATAGCCTCACAAAAGCTTCACACCAAGGAGACACCGAAGCCATAAACATACGTTAAGCATGTTTTATGACGTCAAGTCATAAAACCTATAGTCGTCCCGGCAAAAGAACGAAAAAAAACGACGTCGTTCAGACCAATAGGATGCAATTTCCTGTTTGCGATTCGTCCATCCTGTAAGATATATCCAGCACGGCAGCCATTTTCCTTTTACTGTTGAAAACTCCTGAAACAGTACATCGATAAACCGAATCTCTCTGATTGGCTGTACAATCAGAAACGAATATAACCTTACAGTTTTGAAGCACATCAATAAAGAAATTATTGCATTCCATCAATTCCCAAAACTTCCAAGAAATGGCTAACAATTGCAAGAAAAAGGCGTTCTATAGTGGCGTGTTTTCAGATCAACCAAGTACACTGTATGATGCCAACTGTGTAAGAAATATTAGGAAAAGCTGCCATGTCAGTCGGAAGGAGCGAGTGAAATTACGATGCCAGCGACTTGGGAGTTGGTCCTTCATGATGATTTCATATAGCACGTCAATATGAATGATTAACGCCGTGCCATTTGTCATTTATGACTGCATGTTGCCCTTTCTGGAAAGAATAAAGCTAGGTCTTCACTCCATAGAAATGACAGCAGGGTCCATGGACTCGCACCGCAGCAGCAACAACTGGCACGATTCAATTGGGGAGAACTAAATCACTTCTCAAAAAATGTATATAGAAATGGCATGTTTTGCTACTAGTGCCAAATATCCAAGGAAAACAGCAAAGCTGAGAAGACCGGGGATATGACAACAAAGATGTGAAAGCCCAAAGACTTCTAAAGAAGGAACAGGGGAAAAGAAATCATGGCAATTCGCAAAAAAATAAGGAGTCGACGCGTTTCATTTTTACAATATTTTAAAAACTTTCTTATCCTTAAACATAGCCTACGCTACAACTACTTATTAAATTGCAAAGGCAATCTGCTCCAAAAATAGGAATAAATTAACTTGCTAGACATCGATTTTCTTTAGAACTTTGTCATTCGTTTGACATGAATTTAATAATATTGCCCTACATAAACTTGTCATAAAACATAAGTGGCAGTTCCTTCATTATTTATAACTGAAATTATTACGAAATCAAAACAATTATTATGTTATTATGGTTTGTCATTATTACAATTATTTATTGGGTTGTATGTCCTGCTTTAAATTTGCACAAATTATTTGACATCTACCAGCCTAACATAAGACCAATACACCTGCCCTAGTGGCCACAATTTATTTCGAGTAGCAATTTATTTAGCTGCCCCTGACCGCCAGGCAATCACTGCCAGCTCACGAGCTTTCTCATGGTGTATAGGCATCAGCAAAACAAACCTTAGTACCGCCAAAGTTAATCATGCTCAAAAGTACACTAACCGCTTCTGCTTAAATGAAATTCATCCTTAATATAAAACCTCCACTTCATTTAGATTGTAATCATTTCGGAGTTAACGCAATAAATCCAAAAAAAAAAAAATAGTTTTTCGTAATCAAATTACATTTAGGTCTATTCATCAACAATTGCAAAAAACTTATCTCAAACGGTTACAAAGAAGCGTTCAGCGTTAATAACTTGGAAGCTTGATAATTGCCGTGGAGTGCAACGGCCTCTTAGCGATTAAACCCACTCCGTCTGCAATTTGTCGACACTGACAACACCAATTGAGTAAACATCTTTATAAAGCCAGTGCTGGCCACCACAACGACATTGTTCTCGGACGATAACTAACGAGGTGCTGAAATTGCTTTCTGTCCCTAAATTAAATGCATTTGCAGACTACATAGAAACTCCTCCAGCGGATTAAAATCCGTGGTCATGCCACGATAATCTAACGTTCTAACAGCACCATAAATCATTCAGATCGGAAGGATGAAAGGTATCATTGCATGTGTAGTAAGCCATTCAGGCCAACGTTTGAGGAAAGTAAAACCATTTGAGGTCATCAACTATGTGGTCAACGACGGCTGCCTAGCGTGCCATAAAACTTGCAACAACGATACTCAGCGCTGCAAATCTGATATTCAGAGAACATCTTCTCGAGCTCAGTCGGCATTAAAGTTTATCGGTGTCGAGGCTGCTACACTGCAGTTTGCAAACAACTAAAGATGCAACGTGATGCATGATGCAAGATTCATGGTGAAATGCCACCTTGGAGGTGACATTACAGTGTTTGTCAAAAACACATCTACAAATGTTGTCACCCAGGCCAAAACACAAGTCCAATTATATACATGACTTTACAGTAGTGTAGGCTATGTGTGATGCATGGTTTGCATTGAGCATGCAGGAGCAAACATTATTGAGGTTTACTTCATAATATTCTTATGCTTGGTTCATAGATCACGCTGCAAGAATTACCTATAATGCTTGCAGTTTGTGCCACTTTGACCCTTTATAAATTAAGACTTTAACGGTACACTTCCCCAGCTTCCAATGGCATATTAACAAAAGTCAAGTGCCAAAGTCGTAAGTTACTGAAAGTGTGAGAGCTTGAGAAGTGATGTCATCAAGATGCAAGTGAATGAAGTATACAGTAAGCTTTTAAAGGGCCATGGTGTTGCGTGCACTTCAATTTTTTCCAGACAGAACCAAAATCCACCGATTTCGCGCCCTTGGTGCGAGATAACACGAGCATTTTGAAGAAACTCACTCTAACCGTAAATATTTCATATCTAGGCCGGTAAATTATTTAGGCTTTCGCCAACTCGAGAAAAAAAAATCTCTTAGCTCGGATGATTTGACGGACGCATCTTCCCATGTCATATATTTATGTGGGGCCACTTGGTGTCGCCTAAGTTGGGTTGGATAAAAAACACAGCAGACGTGTCGTGTGTACCTATAAGAATGCGCGAGGGGCAAATCATGGCTATGCATTATTCAGCATGCAACAAGAGCCTTCGGGAGGCAACCCAGCAGCATCAGACCCACCATTACCAAAGAAAGGTTTCATTGGTGAATTTACAGCTCCCTGAAGAGGGCGGTGTAGGCGCCAGCACCATACCAAGGGAGGCTGCCACTTCCTCCTGCAGCAAACATCCAAGCGCCATTAAAACGAAAGCATTCAGGCTGGAGCCTACCATGGGGCCTTCATGGTATTATGATACCGTGCCTGGGGTGAGCATAAATATTGGGGAAATGGTGCATCTCACTTTCAGATAAGTTAGGTTTGTGTCATATAAAAGGTAAGAAAAATTCACGATAGAAGAAGACAATATTGTACCGGCATTGTACATGTACAGCGTACATGACTCCAAAACGAAATCATTTTCAAAATGTTAGACAGGTATAGATTAGCATCTACAATAAGCCAATTGAATAAAGTAGCCTACCCAAACTTTAGTCTAGATGCATTAGACAGAAATTAAAAGAGTTGTTGTTGCTGTCGAGTTAACCCTACTGATTGATTTTGCTGGTTCCAACATGTTGGAAAATGCGGGGTAACGTTAGAAACATGATGTTTTCAGCAAACAGTGTTAGGTACATGATGGTTCTTTGGGATGTAAAGTAATGCTGGTATGTGCTGGTTTGGCTTAAAATTACAAAAAAATCTGTTCCTCTATATACGTATCATCCGAACTCTGTTAAACGCATTTTCATTTTGAAAATTGGGAATTTGTCAATGTTTCGTTGTCTTAATTCAAGAATGTGGTGGTGGTGGTGGGCAAATGTTGGTTCCAAGAGGGGGTGGGAGGAATAGTGGTTGTTCCGGCCATATTCAACATACATGTTCCAATAGGACTTTCAAGTGGGGATGTTAAGAAGTGGGGTTGTACCGGCACCCTTACCCCCACCCTGTCTATTTGGCAACATCATTTACAAGGATTTTAAACAAAACACGAATTAAAATTTCCCAAAATGGTAATCGCATGTTACTATTTTAAGAAAAGTACGTGCACATGTTTCTCCAACTTTGAAATTATAGGCAATGCATAACCATCTGTACGTACATGTATATTTTAATTAACATATACTGTATACTTAGTTGGGCATTCTGTTTGACCAGATGACAACAGCTTGCAACCTTCTCATGGTGCTAAGCCCATGACAATACTCCTGGTGAATAGTTAAATGGACGACGGAAATCCTTGTTCATGTCATCGTTAATAATTGGTAACAGCTAAGAATTAAAGAGGCCATGATCTGAAAAGGTAATAATGGGGAGGGTGACAAATGAAAACAGGATAACAGCAGGATCACATGTACAGTATTTTAAGGTATGCAAATGTGTTATCGTGAGCGCGTGTACAATTGCAGAAATCAATGCGAGGTCAGTTCAGAGCGAAAAGTAAACAGAGACCATATGCTGATCAGGGAATTGTCCTGCTAAAAAGCAAAGCAAATATGCACAGTTACATGCGCGTGGCATTTATATGCTAATGAAGGGATGAGAACTTGCTGATATGTGTTATCAGGTCCAAGTCCTTGTTTCGGTTCAATTTCCACATGGGAGACCCTGTAATGCGATTGGCATTTCTCGATGGAATAGTCGAACGTTTCAGAAACATGAGCACAACATTACATTCGGTCCAAATTAAGATAAACGCAGCATCCGTGATATTGGGAAATTTCAGGTGGTTTATATCCCACGAAAAATGGCGACATTTTGAAAACAAATTTGGATCGGTTGAAAAGTTAGAAATGTTGATTATTTTCAGAGAATAAAAGGCCACGCATATGTCCAAATGGTGACTAGTTTATCCTTAATGCCACCACAATGCACGCGTTCAAACGGGGGATTGGTAGTTTATTTCGGACGAAAATGTATTAGAGGTGGAGGCTGTGAAAAGTAGATTTTGATAGAGGTCGTTAATGCAAATGTAAGTTTATTTCTAAATCACAGGAAATTATGTCACTTGAGAAATAACATCATATAACAACGTTTCATTGCATGTTAAAAATATTAAGACATTATTATTGGCAGCTTAAGTTAGCACAATCTCGAGCTCCACTTTATGAATATCTTTAACCAACATTGAGAGGTCTTGCAATGTAAGTGTTTCTCATTACTCTTCTAGCAGACTAACCACTGAATCTCGTTAAGGTCAAGTTGATAACTGCTGACGTATCTTCAAAACACAGTTCAGAGGCTGCCATTAAACGACATACAAAACCGCTTGTGCTTTCAGGTGCAAGCAGCGACTACAGGGAAATCAACTTTGAATCCTTTTACGAAGTCTGCTTAAAGCATGACCTTTTTCTCGAAACTTATCATCGCTCTGGTCATGTCGGACTCGGACATCTTTATTGTTCAGTGGTGTAGAAAAAGATGTGATCCTTGCGTCGTTCACCAGGACCGAATCAGAGTAATGCTGACCACGAGCATGTGGGTTCAGTTCAATCCACTGATGGCAAGTGCCAGGGAAGTAATGACATCAAGCTCAAATTAATCTGGCACAAAGCTATCACCGTCGCGCTAAAAACAATATAAAACCAGCAACACTTCAGATCGTTGTGGAAATAAAGCGCGAAAACAAGACCCCGATAAAATTCTATTGCATTACTGGAGTGCATTTTCATTTCGCGGCATAAGCAAGGATTCCTGATCGAAAGAAATGGATTTCAATCTTGTATAGAAAATTGAAGTGGAACGCTACCCACTAAGCGAGCTTTCATGGGCAAAAAATCGGGAAACCAGAATCAGTTTCAGGAAAGATGAACATAAATTTTGTCAGGCGAGCATTTCATTTAATGCTGGATTCTGTTTACCAAAATGTTGTCAAGAGCTGGGGCCCAATTTCAGCCCAGGGCATCGTAAAGCCAAGAATAGAATTCATTCAAGTCTTGCACGATCGAATGTCGTTGTATATTATATTAACTTTTAGAGAAAAGAACAAAAACAAAGCCAACCAGTGTTGGCGAACTGATAAAATGGACCCACCATGTGCTGCCATTATCGAAACACAAGGGTTATGTAGTTCCAATGACAGCGTTAATGGTTAATAAACATTGCCAGAGTAGAAAGCGAGGAGAACACCGATATCATTTATTAGGTAGGCCCCTAACTTGGAAATGTCTAACTATTATGCCCTACACGTACTCTGTTCATTTTGCTCAGCGCGGATCAATTCATCACTGTAATGTGTTATTTAAACAAAGATTAATGTGATAATTTCACTGAAAACTTTGCGTTAAACAATGGAAGTGATTATTCATTCGTTAAAGCAGATGATCTCATCGCATTAACTTGTTCAAAGAAAACACCCGGGCATCCCATAAGGGTGCAAATGGGCACATATGGTGTACAGAAAGGATAATGTACACAAATACCCGTGAAGGATTCATGCCGAAATGTTAGCGTAGTATTTCGAAAATCTAAATACAAAAAATGCCAGGACAATTTCCTCTGATATGTGTGTCCCTACTTATGCAGCAACTCTGGAAATTATTCTGCATATCACTACTTGTTGCAACTGCAATTCAAGAATGCCTTTGCAGAATATGACTACAAGAATGTGTTCAGAATAAATGCAGATAAAGCACATGAAATGAAGAATATGCAGAATGACTTCCATACTGTACTCGATAAATCAATTACGAGATTTCTCATATAAAGCGAACTTGTTTAATAATCCGTGATCTCTATTCATGTAATTTTCACAATTTTGTCTCCATAGCCTAGAGATCATGTGATTCTTGTTAATTCGTTTCACTTCCTGTAATTTATTTTTCTGCTTATAGAAAGAAAACAAGTCCTGGCAGCCCAATTATTAAAAATTTTCCTTAAAAATGTCTGTTTCGAATTACTCATTCTCCCGACAATACATTTCCTTAACATTACCACCTTTGAATTGACACACATACTGACACCTATCCATGGCCATCACATAATCCCAGAGCTTTAACAGATATTTAGTACTTTGTAGCATAAGCCTGGCATCTTATACATTAAGAACATGCGGACACTTCCCTACAGCAAAACAATGTCTACTCAGCACACTTGCAATTATGAATAGATTAAGCAAATCTATAGCCTATCATTAGTTGAGTGAATCGTCAGTTTCTGACAAAGCATATGCAAATGAGTGATTTCAGTTTGGCCAGTTATCATTCGCTGACAGCATCCCCGCTTTGTTCTCTAATGATGTCTAATCTATATTGAAGTGAACTTGCAGTTGAGCCTTCATTGTCATCTCAGCAACTATAATTCTGTTTTGAGCGATTCGGCTGGCACTAATTAATTCTTCTTCTCCCAACGGGCAAGCAGCAGTGCAGGAAGGGTCGATCATGTGAACTAAGTAAACAACAAGATCAACTCACGTTATTAAGCCCTAAATATAGCTACACTACCCGGGGTGCAATCAATGTTGAAGGATTAAGGAATATTTGTGCTTCACCTGAAGGAAAATCGTTGCGCAAAAGACCGTGTGTACATTGGTTTTGAAATGGACTAGTCTTTCACTGCACAACTAGATCCATTGAACAGGCATCAGAACGTTCTATGGAGTTACTGCCTAAACGGGTACTTAAAAAACGTGCAGAAACTGCTGGAACAAGATAGACTAATTTGGCAATTCGACCATCAAAACTAACATTCGTTTGGAAAAGATGTCCAACACGCACAATTGTTTAAGGAATGAAAGGAACTTGAGACAATTTTTAGTATCAAATAGCACTTCTTGCAGCCTTATTCAGAGAAAAACAACCAACTGAATGGCTGCACCTGCTAGTTCAATCCAGGCACAATGAAACAGTCTGCGTGTATTTGGCAACCTCCATAATTAAGTTGGTTACCCCAGTATGTTGGACTGATATGCAGGTAAAATAAAATCGCCTTACTTTATAGGTTCTTTGAGAACACTTTCCTTTTTAATTTACTATGGCGTAGAACGGCATAATCTGAAGTACAGTCAAAACTTGGGTACTTGTCCATTAACGGAACTACCTGTTATGTTAGGGTAGGTTAGGTTAGGTTAGGTTAGGTTTGGTTAGGTTTTTTGAGCGTTTATACCTACCCTAACCTTACCTAACATAACCTAACCTAACCTAACCTAACCTAACCTACCCTAACATAATATGTAGTTCCGTTAATGGACAAGTACCACAACTTGTTTCAGCGCTGTGTGGTACTGCGGCTATATTTCGAGATGTTTTATGAAGGAATGGGTTTATTTACGTTAGGTAGCCTGTATTTGGTTAGGCCAGTGGATAGCACAATTGATTCGGGCAATGCAAAGCGAATGCAAATGCGCCTAAATAGAAGGTTCATGCATAATTCATTCATTAATTAGTTTTGCATAATCTCTGGCTACCTTGGTCCTTTGATGGGAAGTAAATCGTCATGGCATTGGGCCATCTTCAAAGACTAGTAGTTTGGAGCAGCCATGAAAGTAAATAACCGTGAAAACGTCTCGCAAAATTAACATTTGTGATTCAAGCCATCATACATGTATCTACTGTGACATAGTTGCTGAATTGATTCTCTCGCCTATGGGAATTCGGGCGACGCGAGTTAGACGTGTCTATAATTGTGAAGTCGAGCAAAGGCAGAAATGATAATGACAAGGAAAACAGACTAAGAAACAAAGCAATTCGGGTGACTTTCCAATAAAGATTCAAATTATCAGAGTTATTCAAACTGGATGGTGGAAAACTTCATCTGATTTATTCTTGAAACTGACATATCAAAACTGGCATGACGTGAGCACACGGAAGAACACTCCACTTACAAAAATTCGATTAAGTGCCGGTTGTGAAGTGTGCCCATATTTCGCATTCAACATGTCAAACCATCTGAATGGATTTCTAATAAATATACGGTTGTCACATAGATCCTATTGAAATTTAAATCAATTTACCATTTTGGTGTTTGACCTAACCTACAATAACAAACTTACAACGTACTACAATTTGTATCTCATTTGGCTGCCCCCGTAGTCAGGCAATCACTGATAACCTACGAGCCCTTCATTCTTAAGGAACTTCAGCATCTTTAGCCTTCTATGACGTGGCCAGAACTCAATCCTTTGATTTCCCTAGCGCGCTCTATGGACACTCGCGACCGTTTAATTCCCCCACCTATCTAAGTTTAATTTGGTTGCCCAATGGCCCTAAAACAAAACAAGCAGCAGCAATTATCCATTCCTTCTGTCTTATAGGCATTTAATTGAAAAAAGCGTGAATCGGAAGGATTTCATCAGCGCTGTATTGCAACAAGTAGACTTGGATGACAAATGCTGCAAGGTTTGCATACCTTAGTGCACTTAGAGAAATGTCTGTCAATGTCCACCTAGTCAAATGCACCTCGATGCTAAATGTCTGCCCCCTCGTTATATGCACCTCTGTGTAAAAGATACCGGAAGAGGAAACCAATACGCAGCCTGAACCAACTATTTGTCTTCAGCATCCAATCAAACAGTTCAAGTACCCAATGACGTAACCTGTTAGGCATCCCCTATCCAGAGCCAATGATTAATACTCCAGAACACTCAACCTAATGAATTCTTAAATCAGCGAAAAACGACACGAGTAGGAACAGATGTAAAACAGGAAAAAAAAAACAAGATTTCCGCCGTTTTTATAGGATGCTTGCAGTTTATTTAGGCTGCATCCAGGAGCGCCATTACAACGCTAAATTAATAGCCGTGCATAAGCTGCCATGCATGATCAATGCGAAGAAAAAAAGGTCAAAATTTACATTTGTATTACCCTCCCATATATCTTCACCCAAACAAAACCCACTCCTTTCCCCATCGAAATCGACTGAAAAAGCAGGCTGTTAATTTAAAGTTGAGCAATTAACATTTGGGTTGCAGGCCCTGAGCCTAAAAATAATTGTAGAACTGTAGGATATGCAGTCGTAAAGGGTAAAGGCATAATAAAAGCATTGTTGCACAGGGCATTGTGTGGAGGGGCAGATTGAAAGTAATGGTCCTGAAGAAATGAGCCATAAACAATGGCGGGAGCAGTTCATCAGCTTTAACGTGATTATACATACATTTCTTAATGTACGATTACCGTGTAACTCGCCTCATTAAGAGGCGTATGAGCAATTTATTGAAATAATGCGTGCGCACAACCAGAAAGCTGTTAAGTACATGCTACCCATTTACCTCGCTTCCATAATCCATTTTTTAACTGAAATATCTCCCATTCGGTCCTCCACGCTCTGGGGATCGGCTGGCAATTAGTCGAAATTGCCATTGTTTACAGCCTTTGGATTCATTAATAGCTAGCAAACAAGATCTACAGCAATGCTATCAGGGATATAAACGAAAATACCACTAACACTAAGGGGCATACTGTAACAAAAAAACTTCATAGCCATCACAACTGTGCCACAACATCTTCGAAGCTGAATCAATCAAAGATGCTTTTTCTGTTCAGTTAAATTTTCTGGGATGAATTCGCCAGTATCATAACAATCAACAATCAGTATCATCCAGTTTAGAAAAAATTCCCCCCATTTGCGCTTTTTGCCTTCAAAATGTGCTTTGCTTGACCAACTGTATTCTGAATTGATAGCAAAATTAAATTCATATCAAGTGGTCATTAATGTAGTCATTAACGTTTCTCTGCATGGTATACACCACAACCAAGATCAACAATTGTTTTTGTATTTGATAGTACTCGTCGAGCTTTATAAAAGGACACCTCAAAAGGACAAATGTCAAAACTAAAAATGTATACACCCCATAAACCTTAAAGAGTAGGTTAAAGTTGCTAGGTGATCAGTGAATAATTGATATAATAATTTATGGTATCACAACCATTTTGAAATTAATTAACTAACATTGAAATTGAAGACACCCTGCATTTCCTTTCACAGAAACCCATTTTTGTAGGAACCTATCACGACACATATATTACGACTTCAAAAGATGAGCGAATTAATAACGAGCGCCGCATCTTTACAAAGTAAGTGATGATCTGACAAGACTACAAATTCCTTGAATCAATTACCATGGCAATCGATATGCTCTTAAGGCTCTTCAGATATGGCCAGCCAAAAACTTAGAGGAAACTGAAGACGGCGTCAAAGAAAAAAATTTGAATGCTAATAGTGTTACAGTGCCATTAACAGATACAGATGCTGCATGCAAAATCCACAGCCATCACACAATAATGCGATTAACTACAACTTCTGGTACTTAACTGATTACGACGTAAATGGATCTCTAATTTTATCACGAATTGTGAGAATCTAGGTTATTTAGACGATTTTTTAAGATTTACAAATTATCAATTCCTCTAAGAATATTTATTCAGCCTACATTTAAACAGTCCCATAACATCCATGGATTTTGTCAATATAAGAGTAAGCACACATTGAGGACGGAATCGACCATGTCAGACACGTAACTAAAGATAAACACATTTTAAAACACGTGTGAAAAATTCCTTACATGACATACCAGGTGGCAATACCTATGAAATGAATATTTTAATTCATCTTGTTTACTTAATATATAAAATGACACTAGTTCTAGTAAATTATAATTTTGTAAACCTAAAAAACATGTAAATTAACGTAATGATGTTATTTATTTAGCTGTCCATCTATCAAACTCATAATCAGTTTTACATTGAATTTCAGATAGATGTTTGTCGTTAAACTTCTGGCATTAGTATACGTGTTTCATTTTTGTATTGGTATTCGCGAATTTTTCCATACTGCAATTTGTATGCATGAGATTCTGCGATATGCATCAAATTTAGAATAGCACACGGCATTGTATAAGAAAACATGTACACGCAGACTGCATTTTTCTTTGAATGTTAAGGACATTTCGTGGCAATTCCACAGAAGACAAAAAACCTTTTTCGCATGATTATTCTCGATCAATATAAATTAGTTTGTAGAAAGCAGTGTCAGTCGTTGATGGTTAGGGTTTGAAAGCTGATGCTTGTTATGCACCTTCAAACTTAATGGATTTAAAGTTTGAGGATATGTGTACCTGTTCCTGCCTCAAAGCGTTGTAGAACAAAGGACATCGTTTAGGTAATTGTGAGACACATCTAGCCACAAATGAAAAGCCAAAACAAAAAATGCGAGTGTGGCCGATTCGGGTTAAAATAGTCTTATCATACGGTAAATTATTCACCGATGGCCTTTCCGTCAGCCAGGTTGATCATTACTGCTAATGTGATCGATAGGCCCTACTTTATCAAGACAAACATCCATTTCGATTTATTTAAATTAAGCCAGAAAAGAATAGGTGACTAAATTACAGATTCGTAAAAGCAGTCCTTGGTTATAAGCAAGTCTTATTAGCCAGGATAGGACGGGCATATACAAATAAGGATGACAGTAACAGTCCCCACAGGGCATCGCAGCATTACAACAAAGATAATGTAAAGTGTGGTTATCATCGGGCTTGTGCTCTTACAGGGCACAGACAAATCCCACATAATTGAAAACTGAGTAGCTTTAATGCAGGACGCTAAACTGCCAGCTGCAGTTCAGAAAAATTCATTGAATTCGTATAATTAGCTATAGTCACAAATCAACGATTTTTAGAGCAGCTTCCAGATCGACAACTTCCAAATTGAAACTAGGCCTCTAACATTTGCGAATTAAGACTTAGACAAATACCCAACACCAAGGTTCATTTCGACAAAAAAAATGGACCATCTCCTATACAGCGCACATGCATGCATGCATCATTACTTTCGTAAGCATTTTTACCATAATCTTCCTTTTATCCTTCAGTGGACCACCCTGCATACAGTTTCTGATTATACGCAAAACACACAAACGTTTCCTATATGTATGTTCCAACACGTTTTGCCTCATTAGGGAACAAAGGATTATGCCATGCTCCTAATGTGCACAATGTATGCATTTCAAAAAGGATAAATCGCATCATCTAGAACAGGTGCCATTCTTTTTCGGTATACAAGAATGAAACCCGTCCTGGATGTAGTCATTACAATTTACTTTTTTCGCGCACTTTTCTTCACCTAACCAAACCTACAATGGTATTTATGTGGCAGCCCAATTGCTAGGCAATCACTGCAAGCTCACAAGCCGTTAGGAGAAGCCCACGTTTTATTGTGTCCCCGGCCCATCCCAAATACAGCCAGAAAAAAAAACACCTAATTTTGCTTCGTGTGAATACTTGAAAGGAAATATTAACGGAAGCAAAAAACGGAACAAAAAACATGAACTCAAAGTACCTAACTTCTACATTGCAATATGCTGACGTGAACAGGGCCCGCGTATCACATTTCCGACAAGATCGCCTCATTGCAACTAAATCAGGGCCCAAAAAATGTCATTTCTTGGCTAAATCAGGACCAAAAATACTTCGTTCCTCAACTAAATCTTTCTCTTCGAAAAATATGCCAACCGCACTTGTCACCTTCTGCGAACACGAAGAAGCCCATGACGAAGCCACGCACCGTGAAAAGTCATTCGCATTCAAATCAGGCCCATCATAAATTCCAGCCCATTTGGAACCTAATTTGAGCACAGGCGGTCCCTGCATTGCCAGACGGTATTCTTAGCGAGTTTGTGCAGTAGACGGAACGTGCCTGGCAAGCCCATTCGCCGAGCATGATAAGTACGCGCGTACATCCAACAAGCGAATTAGCCACCAATGGCAATATGAAAGATGCAAGACAGCCTCATTGAATAGAAATGGTCCTTTGGCTGAGCATTTTGATCTCACCATCCCTGCCATGCATAAAACATTACAAATTGATTTCCCACCTGTAACGGACGTGGCCCATCCCCGGGCGAACGCGTGCACCGAGCAGCTGACGGCCAGCAGTGCAACCCACAGTTTTAACAGGCCGTTAGCCATGGTCAGCAAGGGGCGTTAGAGGCGAGCGTGCACGTCCACTAAAACTCGTGCCAGGTCATAGGTGAGGATGACGGTGTCGCACATGGCCTATCGGCCGACTATCCCATGGACTTGGGTAGGACTTTATGTTGCTCGAAGATCAGAGCGCTGCGTGCCCGGTCAGCCCCGGTGTAGCAGCACCATTGGACATGTCCTAGAAGACGGCTTCCGGTGACGAAAATCCCACTGCAAGAGTGCATAAGAAGACGTGCGTGCGCTGACACCCGCTGGCAACGACTGGGGAAGGATGCTTGGAGAGGGAGCGCGAAAACAGCGTTGCAGCTTCCGTTTGAGAAGCCTGGAGTGGGCCGTTCGATAGCGAGTGTGTGTGAGTGGTGGAGGAGGAAGCTACAGTGTGATTCGAAAAGACGATAGACCATGGTGTAGTTGCTGTAGGACTGGTCGTCGAGGACTGGAGATCACGTTCAGTATAACTGAACATGTCTAGTCGACATCGATTTGGGCAAGATTGTTACCATATACTTCATCAGCATTCATGGCCAGGGCACAGTCATACCATATGAGGAGTGCGACGAGTTGATGAATCTGACGGACAGTCGACTTTTCCGTGTCAAATGAAGTGGAAAACGGAAAACTTCTCATCAAATCTCTCACATAATTATCCACTTCTCACGGATCTCTCAGATCGATCAACTCCTCACAGATCTCTCAAGATTCAGAAACTCCTCAAACTCCTCCTGTTTTATGAATTGGGACCCTGGTCATTGGACATGGACATTGGAGACTTTGCTAATGAAAAGCTAATGAAAATGTGATTTTATGAATAACATTTCATTTTCAATGATGTCGAACTTCCTTTGACCAATGAGGAATCTTTGCCATAGATTTAGTTACATCATGCATGTAGGAATGTACTGATATATTTAAAATACGTCGTAAAATAATCTTAAAAAGGTCATGTTCAGTAAAATTTATAACAAAACCTGTCATGAACTGCTGCTATATTCCCGTTTGCGACACGACCCCCGCCTTCCCCCTAACCTTGGACATCGTTTTTGGATTGTCAATAATATATTGGGAGTGTGCAACGCCACTGGTGGCGCTGCAGTCAGCCACTTTCATGGCCGCGAGAGTAGGATTAGAGGCTAAAATGCAATGGGAAGTTTTTCATTTTCCCCAAATAAGCTCGTAAATGCAGGGTAATTATTATTTTAACGGTTTTGACTAACTCTGTGGTACCCAATAATACTCTTTCTTGGTATTTAAAGCATTCCGTATTTACATGTACGTTTGGTCCATGAGCCTGATTTTATCGAACATCGTCATGCTATTTGATGAAATTATCCTATTTTCATGAGTACTCGACTGCCACTAGATGGCGACCCTTTCGCTGCACACTCCCAATAGTAACGGCCATTTTAGATAGCGGGACAGAAGGTCTGAACATTGTACGTCACATTTATTTTCTTAACAATTTTATCTTCAAAATCTATTTGAATAAATGCGCATGACTGTTTCAACTGCATGACATGATCAGTTGTATAGGAGTTTCCATCTCCAAACCTACACGTATTGGTATTTTTATATTTTATAATTTTGTTTTTCAATAGACTACGACATAAACGTTCACCCCATGTTCTTTAGGAGCTATTTAACTTGATCTTGTTGGCCATTCCGTGCAAACACAGACATCGAATTCTCATCTCCTTTTCATCCCTTTCCGCCTTTTACGTTCAAAAAGGAAATAAAATATATCCAAATAGCAATAATTCTTTTGAGATACCACGGATTTCGGAAATCCTCTAAACCAATCATCATTTAAACCAATCATTGTACACAGTACATGTAGTACTACTACGTTCTGTATAATTCCTACATTATTAATTGATCTACTCGTGCATGGATCAAATTTCGTGATGTTGAGAACGATAGCTTCAAAACGACAGACGAAAACTTAATGTAATTTGTTGACACATAAATGAGCATTTCAGGTCAAAATATGATTAAATTTTATCTCAGTACCTTTTACTCTTGTCATGCAATTTGACTTTTGTCATTCAAAATATGTTATTTTACAGCCGCCCACATGCGTTATCAAGTGCAACCATACATATGAATGAATATAGTGTATATGTCCAGCATTTATACGTACATCGAGCCAGACGCTCAATTACGTCTTACTGTATATATGCATGCAGCCCTTCAAAGCAAGGTAACCCATTGCTTGTTTTGTTACATCTCTTCCAACCTAATCGATATTGGCAGACAACAGGCCATACGACCTGAATTACAGTATGTACTGTATGTATAATAAGGTCCAGCCATGTGTTTGGCGTAGAATGTACATGTATATCCCCCTATCGACCATATACACTGTACTGTGACATTTGCAATAGGCTACTTTTCCAAAACCAGACCTAGAAATCGAAACCATTTCCAAACAATGCTTTGCCAGCATAAGCCTATAAAGTTGGACTGAGTTCTTTGTATGAAGATCACGTCGACGTGGGATTTTGATGCCAACCAACGTATATTTTATTCAGCCTATTTCAATTTCCACCTCCATACATTCAGCCCTTGCAGTAATCTTGAATATAAAGTTGCAGTTGAACATTAACTACCACGACATTTTCAACCAACGCGAACGCCATGCCTCACCATTAACTCTCAGACAACTGCTTTTAACCATTTCATTTCACTTTTTCATCGACTTATTCGGACACCTAGGCACTGTTCACAATGTAATATCATCTAATCCACTTTGTTCTGAATTGAAAAAAAATGCAATACATCCTTGCATCTACATTGGAATTTTCCAAATCTATATATACTATACCACATTCAAGAGTTGGACAAAATAATTGAAACACTTGTTACACAGACTTCAATATGAAGTTTTTTACACTTGTTTTTTGTTCCATTCCAATAGACGTTAGAATTCTCTTCTAAAGGATAAGCCTTAGTTTCAACAAATTACAATATACGCTGTACATGTACAAAAATGTAATTGTCCACTTTAAATCTATGGTAAATGCCTGCATAACTGGTTAAATTGATCACGTATTTCACCCGTTATCGTGAACATGGTATTTCGGGCAAATCAGTATCAAATCTGTGAATTAAGGTCAATTTGATGGATTTGATTGGATCGGAGTTATATGTTAGCTTAGAATGAAACATTAATTTAACCAGGTTAAATTTCAAGATAATAAGATTCAAGTTCATTTAAGTGACTAAGTGTACCAGAATGCCTAGATATTCTTTCCTGGCCAATAGCTTCAATATTAATTATTTGTGAAAAAACGCCAGTCACTGTTAATTGAGACGCATCCAAAATGGAACTGCAATTAGTTAAAATATTCGGCATTACTACAGAATAGGCCCTGCTTCGAAGTCGACACTGAGAATGGGATTTTTCCTAACGGCTCGTAGGCTTGCAAAGATTGCCTTACGGCTGGGCTGTTGAATAATTTCATTTATATAGGTTAGTTTCGGTTAGGCTCAACACAACGTACATAAAGAAGGCAAATATGGGCAGACAGAACAGGAGTCGTACTTGAATACAAGCAAAAAGAAAAACGGATTCAAATATAAATAGTGCACATTTGGAGCATGGTCTAATCGCCTCTGTGGTATACCCCTAGTTTCAATATCAGTCATGTGGAAATTTTAAAAAATTCAGCGAATATATGGAACAAAATGCCCCAAAGAGCTTAAGTGTATTCCACGTTTCAATTCAATTCAACAACTCAGCACCCTAAAAATCAATATTTGATTACCATGAAGTAGGGGGTAAGGGGGTGTAATCCATCAACCCAATCTAATCTGTAACTAATCTGTTTCATAACTGGCATCGAACGACTAAATTTGAGAAATCATTTGAAAGGTATTGTCGATCGAACAGCTTGTATTTCGACTATCTCTTATCGGCTGCAACACATCGAAACCATAAACGTCCCAGTGAAACTTGATTGGCTGTTGACTTCGCCATCAAAATATCAACAGCTTGGAGCACGTAGCTGAAGATAATGGAGAAATTCTCCTTTGCCAATTCCCAAGGCAAATGAACAAATCAATAACAAACGAAGACTGATTTGTATTGCTTTGAATTGCTCGATACAGTTCACACGAGGACGGGAAAAAAGAGAACGAAAAGTCCTCTGACGTGAAAAGCATGACAATCATTTAAAGAAGGTGAAAAAAGAAAGCCATGAGTCAAGTGCCAACTGTGCCATCGTTTGCATGCAAGACCTCTAACATTTATTATTCAGTACCTTAAGCACAAATCTATTTTCTGAGGTCTATATCTTAAGGAGATGGAGAATAAAACATCCACTTCGTTGCCCCAGTTGCCATTGCCAACACTTAAGTACTCTTTATGCCAAAATTATCTCACCCTCACATCTCCAAGGCAAACAAAGGAAGCAACAAAATACGTGGGTTCCATGCGTTTCAAGATCTGCTAGAGGCAATCGAATTGCTTGAATGAAGTGACAATAAAATAATTCAACTGAGAAACGCGCATTTCTTGGATTGAACAAGAATTGAGTATAACACTACCTAGTACAACACTACCATTGTGTATCTATTGATGGTGCGCAATACCATATCGTCGAAATGATCAAATCGCTGAACAACTCGCTCAGATAGTGTTCGTTTCACATTATTTTTCCGATAAAATTACCTAAAAATATATCAGAAATACCGTCAAGATTGTTTTTGATCTTGTTAGCAGGGCATTTCTGCTTCATGATCAAGTAAGACCCTGCACAGGCAATGCAGCGCAATTCCAATACATGTCTCATTAATCACTTATAGTTTAATGCTTCTTGGGATGGCTATAAGAAAACGTGAAAGTACGTGTCATTCATCATATTTAGGCTACTGTGACTAAGAAATAACACGCTTGAATTGATTTGGTCAATCAATACCTACAGAAACAAAAACGTGAAACACCAATTTGCTTCCAAGAAAATTGTGGCCAATGAGAATATGTTGCCATGCAAGGTTAAGGTTTCAGACTGTTCCCCTCCAGTCCACCGACTACAGGAGCGGATTAGTTAATTAAGAGTAGGTCCAGGTTGACTCCGCCTAAGGTTTATCTACTGTACAGTCAGGGATAGCGTTTTTCAATGTTTGCCCATGGATGCCCATTCAGTGATAATATCACCTGGACAAATTTCAACACATTCCAACTGACATAGTGAGGAGCTTTCCCCCAATACCCCCTGCAAGGTAATGGTCGCCAGCGACCACAAAAATACACGTTTACTTGGATTTTTCGTTTGGATTTTGAATAAAAGAAGATAAGGGCATCACTGCATCCGATATTACAAAGCTAATTCATTACACTTATTTTGAATCTAGGACGAGCAAAATGCATGTACAAAGACATCAAAGAGGTAAAACGTGAAGCCCTAATAGAACCAGAGAATAGCAGATTGTCGGAAAAACAAAACAAGCCCATTATCTAAATTTACTGACTCATCAGTTTTCTTGTCATGGGCCTGCCACTGGGATTTAAGACAATATTATTGTAACAAGCTGCGACCAACCATGCATGGATGCCTCTTAACACATGACATCAGCTGTCTGACCAGAACCAAAAACTTCCTGATGAAACGCTTTTCCATGGCAAAACAATAACATGTGACAACTCCATATTTCGGTGAGAAAGTAGCAAGCAATATTTAACAAAAAAGTTGGCAATGCTCGGGGCTAATCACCCACAAGAGGACAAATTTACCTTGAAATGTTTTAAAATAAAACGGAAGACGAAAATCGCATTTAAATATAACTCGAGGTGTAAAAGGAACTGAAAATAAGTGGGGGAAACAGATTTTGATACAGCTACCTCAGCAATATGGCAACAAAAATTTGTTGACAAGCAAATGTTTGCCAACAGCATGTGCATCAGGTTAAAACGAGAACCAGTGATTCCCAAAATAACCGGGATAAATCTTAAAATATCTAACAAGGTTATAATAAGCCATCGGTGTGGTAACGTTGATATTTTTGGTGGAAATCGTATCCCCATGATAGATTTACAAGGACGAAAATAAATCCAATAAATTCCAGAAATTCATAGAACGTAATTATTCCTGGTACACTAAGGATCTCAAGCAACAAAATCACACCAGTCTAATTTAAGAAATGTTGCAGTTCATCCCCATGGCAAGGGTCCAACTTTATACAGTTGTAATATAAACATCAGCAAGTTGATACAATTAGAGAGAAATGATGTAAACATTGCATAAACATAGACGATGTGTCGAAAAGTGTGAGGCTTTCAGATCATGGTTGTACTTTATGATTGTCCCTGCTCCAAGCTACACTATGTACAGTAATCATGCAGACTATAATACCTTAATCTGATTAGCTCATGTATGTAAATCTGTAGTACCAACATAAGTATGATGGGTAGGGGACGGTTTCATTCAAGGTATGTAAAAACCACATAATCTGTTTAAGCAGATTTAACTTGAGATGAGCACGTGACCTCCTGTTTGCTGTGTGTGTGGTAAATTGAAACCAGGTGCAGCTAAGCCCATCAATACCAGGAACTATTGCAAACATATGGGGAGAAGTGCTGCATCTTAGTTTTATATCAAACGTAAACAACACTAAGATCCTGTATACTTTCTGAAGCAGAAGATGTTATGATTTGAAAAAAAATGGTGACAGACAAAGGCATGCACAATTGTAATATAAAGTATTCTGTGACTTCGTGTAAATGAACTGGACTGGGCTGCTCCTAACAGCACGTAGTCTGACAGTAATTGCCTGCACATTACAGGCAGTTAAAAAAAAACTACTGTCAGGTCAGTTAATTTACACTGGGTGGGTCAAATTCAATTTTGTTTTCACCAGAATTTCTGCTTTTGTATGGGCTCTCATTTAAGGTGACACATGATATACACTGTAGGTTTCTGATGAAAATCTGAAAGTTTGGGTTGACGATGGAGAGGGGGTGGGTTAATTGCTTCACTTTAAAAAAAATTGCAAATTGTTCCCTCTGAGAGTGCTAAACAACTCCCCAAAAGCGATAATTCTATCCAGTAATTTCTTACGCAATTGAAGATAATATATTTGTAAAGTCTAAAAACCGCCCTGTAGATATATACCAGTAACGCGATTTTTACTAATTGAATGCTGGAGATTAAATGTTGTATCAATATATACGTAAGTTAGTTTAATCAATTAGAAGGATTTACGGGGAATCGAGCTACGGTCATTTTTTCATACTGTCTATGGATGTAGAGTGGGGCATTTCCCGAGGTGTAGCCGAACATTTGAGAAACAATGCTTTGGAACAAAGTTTCATAGGCGTGTTAGAATTCGCTCAATTGTTTCTATTCATAACATGGTTTTGAAATGTGTGATGCACACCAACATTAAATTGATGGCAGGCCCAGAAGGATCTCGGGACCACGTATTAGGCTGATGTGTTGTAAATAACGCACAACTTTGCAATGATAGATTGATCAACCATTTCCTTTCATTTCAACTCACTTCCGCCTAATCGCACAAAAAGGGGCAGCGAATTCTGCTTCTTGTTCTGGATTTTCCGATATATACCGTGCGCGATTAGAGAGATGGATTCTCATTTGAGAAACGGAAGATTAAAACCGCGGACCACATTCATCATCACATCTGGCCGTGGGGAGGCAAACCATGCACATCCACCACCAACAGTATATTCCGAAGAAAACATTTTCTCACCTTTTGTCGAGCAAAAGGAGCGTCCCCAAAATTTATAGCTTTATAAACTTGGCTTCCTGCATTAATTATTTTCAGTTTCCCAAATGGCAAAACCGGCTATCCATTTTGCGAAGCCCGCTAATTCTTCCATAAAAATCCATAATATTCAAAGCACCTTTTATGGAGCCATTTATAATAATACCCCACGTTTACAACCCTACCCATGTCGTTTAGTCTTAATTCTCCAGCGTTGACGGCACATTAGCCCCTCTGGAAATTTGAATACTTGTTCAGCAAACAAGCAACAAAACGTATGAGTATGATTTTTAAAGGATTAATTTAAGACCGATAGAATCTACATGTACACTGTACGAAACATGTGCCAACATTATGGTATATATTGCACTGGTTTCAATATCTTGCTTTGTTGTATGCATTGTACATATACACTATAACATGGTTGGAGGAAACAATGTTGTGAAACTACCATATTCTGAGGTTTGCCTCATAGATCATGCTTCAGGAATTAACTAATTTTGCACTTTTTTTTTGGCGCTTTAATCCTTTTGAAATTCAAGTCTTAAATTTCCGAAATTAATGGTCGAATGGGCTACTAATTAGCAACCCAGACCGCTTTGTCTTGCAGTAATTATAGCTATGCAATTTGATAGCTTAATTGTTTCCCTATAACATGAGGCAGTGGTAATTAGTATTTTTTCACGTAATAATCATTAATTAAGGATTATTAGCCTATTGTGCAACCGAGTCTCAGGTCTATTGTCACCGTGGCCTGCAGTGATTGTGCAGCCTTGTGCGCTTTATCCATCTCCGAGCACTACATTTTGAATTGGTTTCTCCAATAGATATAGCCTTTAAATGTTGCTTTGGCACGTACTAATTAGCAATAACCCATGCATGCTCAAACTTTAATTAGATTGGTGGCTTTACGAATGGGCTTTCGTGTGGCTTAAGGGACATTACCCTGCATCGTCTTAATGCAAGCATGGGAATGTTGCGGTAACAGATACCGCTTTCGGTCCTCCTAACGGCTATATTCAATGCACAAATTTATTTTTTTATCCATAAAGTGGCCTAATTCTCAAAGTGTATCTGAATAATCCTGTAAGCCCACCTGTTTCGATATAGAAAACAATTTCACTTTTTTTATGCTGTGGCTTCTTGGGGCTTAACAGGAAACCCTTTTTGCCATAAAATGTGCGTAGTTTTCCCATGGATGAAATAAAACGAATTCAGATTTTATCCTTCCCTAGCATATTTCATACAGTTTGTATGCAAGCATTACTATTCAGTTGAATATGCATTGAAATGAGGATTTTACCGTTTCCGATACTATCGTATGTTGTCTTTAGCGCACAAGAGAATTTTTATATTTTTGTGCAATTGTAGAAAGCCCCTCACAATCAAAGTCTCAATGCTTTAAGTAGATCATATTTGGTTTTAAGAGGTTTAATCGTTATTCTATTGTTGTCTGATTTTACCTTTACTTACGGAAAATAACTTAAAAATTCGCGTTTACAAGTAGTGAGCGTGTGGTCAAATTCAATTTTGCATTTACCAAATTTCCTGATTTGTAACGAGCTTTCGTTTAAAGTGTCACATGCTATGGAAATCCATTGAAAATTTTAAAGTTGGGGTTAATGGCGGCAATTCTATCTAAAAAAAGACACCCTGAATGTATTTCGGTAAACCTGAGAATGAGAAATGAAGAAGAAATTCAAACGGATGCCTTAATTAAATTAATACATTTAACTTTAAATTGCACGCACATACAACAATAAATTCTCCTATTGAGGAATATTTAGTCATGTCATCATCATCCCAAGTTCATCGTTTATCAATAGACTGCCTCTCATTCCACAATGATCCATTAACAGCACCTGGCCGCGTTGCCACACTATACAAAACCGCACTTTCTTCGGCATTCTTATAAAAAATTCCAAGTTTTGAGACAACATCACCATTTGACACAGCGTCTGTATCAATCGAATATGATAAATGTCAACTAATTCTTTGAAAATATTCATGCTAAAAAAAAACTAAAAAACAGGGTAATGTCGCTATAGAGGGACACATGAATTCGATCATACATTGGCAAGTATACTAAAGCTACTGGCTGCACGCATTGTTACATTTTGCTTAGCACTACTTTAGCATTCACGATGTGGATTGAATCACTTGTATTCGCAGGCAATTTGAATGACTAACGACAGATAATTGTATACACTAATGAGATAAGCCGGCTTAGGCGTACGAAGAAGCCTATGGCAAAACCCCTACCTACTCCTATTCCCATTACCTTAAGGACACGTTGGCACTGGACATTCGTCCATCCTTCAATTCTAAAGCCCATGATGACTTACTTAAAAAAAGTAAATCTCCCATGTTGAAGGCATGTCACCTACCCAATGACTAACCTGCTGTTTAGTGCACGCGAAAACTTTGTTCGTTCATCGTAGCTACGCAGGTAACGTTTGTAAACCTAGATTATCTACCTTGACCCGACATATAATTTACTAAAATCAAGTCAAGGTAGGCAAAATAGGTTGAAATACATGTTGGACGATCATAAACTAAAAGCTTGCATATTAAAAGTTTACATCAACACGTAGACCGTGAATACATACAATAAAAACTTATGTTAAAATACAAGACAGAAGAGAAAAATAGGTGTTCTTACCTTGCGTTTTCAAAACGAAAATTCACTCCTTTACCCTGTCATCGACGACGTCGAAATTCCATCGAAATTTTCAGGTCAACTTCATACATTCAGAATGCACATCCGAGGATGATCCGTTGCCTCCTTGTACCAAGCAAATAAATTCCAGTCATGCGTGTTGTATACTGTACATTATATCTGAAACACAAAGACGTGAAAATTAGGACGGCTGCGTAACAATCGGCTAAAAAGTCAGTCAATATAAGAAACAATCCTGGTATAAGTAAGTTAACTCCCTCAAAATATGATGGGGTTTCGTTTTACGAAGAAGTGACCAAATGATAGTAATCGTTGTCGTTTTGAAAAAAAAAATTGATTGCATTTTAAAACAAATTTGACCTATGTAACAGATTAAATTCATCAGTTGTGATAACTTTTTCACAAAAAGGTCATTCATTTCCAACAAATGTTTGGCTAATGATTATGCCAGCATTTGAATTGCGGTCGGGGATGATGAGGGGTCTTAATATGATGACAACTTCTGACATGGGCTGAACAAATGACATTTTGATCAACCCCTCATCCCCTTAGCTTAAGGAGTGTCGTCTTTTTATACAATGATATAAGGATCGAATGACTACACTTATTTTGTTGGATAACTTAAAATCACTGATTACAGACCAGCTTTAAAGCTTGGCTTCATTCACCAACTCACTAGAGCAGCGAGTTTACATGACTGACATTGACTGGCCATAACGTGTATCATCTGATAATGACTTGTTTCAAACACAGAACGTTACGTGTTCAACAACTTAAGTCATTTAAACTGCTCAAATGTTATACGTATATACCAGAATTTAAATTTGCTCTGCAATTCAACTCCGATACGTGATGGTACACAAGTGTAGATGCATGGCTAAGAACAAAGCAATTCAAAAGTCCGCATGCAGACGTAGTGAATCTTGATTATAATTTAAAATTCTTAATTCATCAGAATATCAGTTCAGCAATGAAGTTGGTGAGCACCCAGACCAGATGGTAACTATGTACTAAATTGAATATACCGGAAAGGAAATCAGTAGGGTACCGAATTAGTACACGTTTTTGGAAAGCAAAATAATTAGCATCTGAGGTCGCATACATTAGCCTGCCGTTGAAATTCATCCCCGTATGTTTTGTTTTGAAACTAAAATTGAAATATGAAGAGGCCCAGCCCATCGCGTTGTACTGTATGGGACCGGCATGAGTTATGTTTATGATTCATAGATGCACTCCATATCTGACTAGAAGAATACAATGCAAGGATAAGTAGCTCAGGTTTTAGTGGAAGAGCTTTGGCAGTGTCAGGGTCTGCAGCAAAATCCACCTACTAAATGGCTCTATGTTGTCAGCATCAATTTTCAGTCGTCATTCGAGCATTCCAAGCATGAACATCAGAACGACTTTTCATAGACGACAGTGTCACAAGAATGTCAACTAAAAGTGCAAGACCAGCGTCGTTGAAGAGCCAACAAAACATCTCCACCCTGCATGCATCGATCTACAATGCACGAAGGCTTGTTAAGTAGGCTCCGAGCATCCCCAAACTAGCCGGATGCAGATGCAGGTCATCACGAAAAACCAGGTTCTCTAAGCCACCAATCCTTAAGGATCAGTCTGATGTACAAGATGCGGATTGACTTTTCTAGAGTCCACGGTTTAAGATGGAAGCAAAGCGACAGCATCTCACCGAAGAGATAGAACATACTCAGCGAATCGTTATGGTGAGCATGTCCAATTGATATGGTAGCCACGGTATTTTTACCAAGTAAGTTCGCAAGATTTTACAAGGACTAGACAACGAGTAAATCACACAAAAATTGCACAAAATATGAAGTCTGTGGTTCTTGTCTAAAATAATGATAAAAATGATAGCTACATTTGAAAGTGATTGTGTATAAAATAACACAACAGATCACAAATCCCGGACTTTTCCATAAGTTGAAACAAAATGCACACATGTGAAATGCCAATGTAAGGTATGCTAAATGCAATGCTTATTATATGAACACAGAATTTCATAAAATAACTGAAAACGTTAATTTTATAATTGACAATTTCACTATTATCTTCCACAAAATTTCTTGTCATATCATGCTTTTTTGCGTTTACCATTAGGTGTAGCTATGTAAAATGTCATACTGATTTGTTGAATATCTCCGCCTTTTTAAAATAAAATCCATGCTCATGGAAAATGCAAGAGTATGTTACACTGTGTGATTGATATATCAGTAACAGTGAATATAAGTGTTATCAAGTTCGTTCTATACAGACGTCAAATGTAATGCTCATGCTTAAAAAAAAATCAAAGACTATTCGAAGGTCCTTTCAGATCCTGCAACTACCCAAAGGGTTGTATAGCAGGACCTTATCTAAACCAATGCTCCACCGCACTCCAAACTTAACCCGTAATCCGATAAAAAATAGAAATAGAAATAACGAAAATGCAAAGACAGAAGTCCAAGGGATTGAGAATTCCCAATTAAGGTCGCACAACCGCTATACGAATAAGAATGTTTTATTCATATCAACTCACTGCGATAAGAGGAAACGTCATCCCAATACTATGTTTTGATTGATTATTAACGTTGGCATACCCTTTTCACGAAGAATGTATCCATTTTAAGATAACAGAAGTGCGTACATAATATGGATTAATTTCGTGTAATGGTTACCAAACGAGCAAAGCAGTGTCAACTGAGATGCTTTGTTCAAATACGCGTTAAAGAAATTGCAGAAAAGTAAATCCCAACAACAAATGGGAGCAAACTACACATTTCGGACTGGTTAAGTTCTGATAACAGTTTAAATTTCTCAAGATGCCTTCAAGGGTGTTTTGATGCATGTCGCCGGTGTAAGGAAGCTTATTTATTTAAAGTGCGTTAATGCTTGCATGTAAACAATATATTTTCTGATCATAGCATTTAATGTTCACTCGTGATGTTTTCAGAAGTTTTAAAAACACCGAGTGATTCCATGTAATGTGACAACTGTGGCATTTACATACTAACTGACCCTGCAGATTTCCATGTGCATGTACATATTACATGCATTTATCATGTACATACGATGGAATTTCCAAAAGCAGATTAAATTAATCCTTTAGCTCGAATTCAAGGAAAAAGCGTCACATCCTGCATTTGTGATGGTAGTCGGGGTTCGTTTTAGGGAAACTCAAATGTATATTGCTATACCCGTAATTATAGCGTCTTTTGGTTTCAGGGCGGATCGATACTGAATAGGGAGGCGTTATGTAAAGCCTAAATGGACATCCAATATGCGAAACTATAGGCTTTTAATCAAATCGATTACTGCGAACAGACAATGATGGATTATCATCAAGCTACATGTTCAACTCTTTTTCCAAAATACACGGGCTAACACATCCATGTTTTTTTAATTCTTTCAAAAATATCAGGTCTTCAATGTTTGCATCAATTTTCCTCAGAACTGATAATCTTAACGTCAGCAAACTACTTGCATCGGTAGACCTATCAATTGCTTTTGACAGCTTCTATATATGTACCTTTTAGCTGTCCCATATACATGGAAGTGTGTCGAGATACACGCACATGTATATACATACGAGCAATAGACCGCTTTCTATAGGATAAAATCCAAGGAAAAACACTACATAGACTTAATTTCACCAAAGACAATCTTCCACACAAGCTTCACTAGTGATCGCATGTCAAGTCGTATCATTAGCAATGCCATGCGAATTATAGGGGTGGTTTTCATATTTCGCAGTTTGTGCTGAAACACATCGAGGTAAATTTAAATTACTTGGATGTCTGTCAAAATGTTTCCCAGCAGAAGTCCACAGGGCAGACTGGCATACCATCTCAATTTTTCATACACCAATTTCATGACAATTGGTTATTCTAACCAGAGACAATGGCTTTACAAACAACACGCTCTTGCCTTCAGTCATCTACCTCATTAATGTCACTGTATTAAGCTTAAAATGCAGAACAAGGTGACTTTGAGAAATATGCAAACAAGTAAGTTCATTTTGGTAATAAAAATGTGGGACGATAGGAACGGCAGCCCAAAAGAGTATCAGCCATGAAGAACAAGAGAAAACGCAGGATGGCAAACGGCACAGGGCGAAAAGCAATAAAAATTAAATAAGGAGCCGGAAAATTGGGTAATAAAAGGGATATTAAAGCAAATTGAGAAAATATGACTTTAGCTATAAGCTTTTTTTCTGGATGATAGGGTCCAGAGCCCCGAAATAAAAATTGCGATGATAAAAGCAAATCTGGCTAGAACCTCCTTCCCATTATATCTATTGCATCATTAAAATGGCAAATCAATATTTCTTTAGATAAGAATTATGCAAATCTTTCCGTACTAATTATCGAAGAGCCAGCATGCAGGGAGGAAGCATGCAGCAAGCGAAATTGCAGCAAGGAAACTCCGGTGTATTTTTTTCATAGAATCCTGCTCAGCATGAGGCGTCCATTTGAACAAAGCCAGAACAAATATGAAAACAATACCGATTTCATATTCAATTCGATAACTGAAATTAGCACACTGAGGTAAAAAATGCGTGCTCTTTGCAGGTTTGCACGCTTATAAATATGCTCATGGAATGCTAATGACTTAAGTTTATTTGATTTTCAATGGGGATCTAAAACGGAGCAGCAACATAATACTGTGCATATTTATACAGCATGGATTTGTTATGGACAAGGAATTCGTGTTGATTCATTCCACATTATCATAAAATATAGCAAAGCAGCTGTCATTCTTAGACATTACACCTACACAGTCCGTTTTACTGTATTAAGGATTCGATCTTTAATTGTGGCAACTTTTCCATCGTATTGCATCTCACTGCGATTCGACAGATGTGTTGCCACCACTAAAGATCTAACGTTCGTGTTCTGTGCAAATTTGGGGCAGGTATCTACTTTAACATATCCGAATTTTTACTAGAAAAATCGAAAACTCCAAGTGATGCAACGTGGCACCCCATTTCCAGTAACCATTCCCCTTCATTGCATTACAAGCGATTCAGATATAACGCCAGGCGGTTACAGGCCTTAGAGTTTGGTTACATACGATTTGATGGCAATGGTTAGGAGGTTAAAATGTGCAATCTGCATGCAAAGTAGTCCGTCCTATCTGTCTTAAGCAAGAGCAAAGCCAGCAGCAGCTTGCGCTTCGAGGGTTTATACCTCAAAGCAGCTGGCAATTTTCGATAATATTCGGGGTTATGAAAAATAATTAGCAATACCGGCAATGCAAACATTGGGAGAGATAAACAATTTTACGACAGCAATGGTTCGAGATTCTCGTCCCAGATCGCAGAAGCCATCATCATTACGGGGACGATATAGGGCGAAATACCGTGATTGATTCCGACGTGCTATTTTTATTTGTAGGCACACTCACTCCTGTTATGAATCTTCGGGGCTTGTCTTTACTTAGCACTTCCATAGGAAGCCAGTGCATCTTGAAAATTAAGGCAAGCTAGCGTCTCCTGTTCGCCTTAATAGGCCATAAAAATTGCCATGAAAAGAATAAGCAGCCGTCTTAGATAGTAAAGATTTTATTATTAAGTTTTCCTGACAAATGGCCCAAACATTTGCAGGCGAAGCGATGGCCTGCCTAATTATTGTTTCGCTATATTCATAACCCACATTCGACTTGACTAATTCTGGCGGCAGTCAGCTTATCATCAGTGATAATAGGAAAAAATGGTAATTACCAGTTGTTTTACTCATCAATTATGCGCTACATGCTCGCTCGTTTATTATAAAGCGTTTCGTGGCATACATTTAAGGAAAGAAAAAATCTTGGGAGGGTGAAACTGTAGAAGACAGTGTTGGAATGGAAAAATTCCAGGAATGCGCGCCTGAAGTGAATAACTGTAAAATCAAGTGAAGGCCAAAAAAAATTCGTTTGTAAAAACAATTCAGTGCGTTGAAGCGTAACATTTTGTTTGAAAAAATGATGCAGTTGGCATACGCTTTGAATTCGAGCAAGCAAGCTCACATCTGGACCAGTGCACATATGCACTCCATAGAACCGAAAAATACGATGAATCAGACAATTTTGTGTTCAACCACAATTTTTCTCAAATGTGTCCACTTGCACATTCATGTGAAATTTCATTGCGAGCTGGTAAATGAAAGAAAAACAGTCGCCCCATGGGTGGTTCCATTATGATGGAGCCGAAATCATTTGGCGTGAATATCGTGGGGAAAACAATATGCAACATGTAACCTGAGTAAAATTTAAGGTATGAAAATCCACAGAACCTCAAACGCCAGTCTGAAATAGTATTCATAATAATGACATTATTTTAATTGCACTTCGGTCCAAAGTAAATTCAATATGAACTTCGGGCAGTTTTTTTTAAACAAAATCTTGTCAAAGTACAATTAATTCAACGGCCTTTGGACCAGTCTTTATTTAATAATAAGTCTTTGGACATAGCCCTACCTGTACATGCAGAACAAACACGTTCAAAGGTAGTGAAGTGGCGGAGAGGAGAGCCCAGACACATTTGGCCTTGCATTTCGCCATTTTGAAAAGCACAATGCATTGTGGGTAGGCGGCAAATATTTTGTACGGCACAATGCATACTGGGTAAATAAAGCTAAAATGTGACAATCGTACAGCATTTAATTTGAAACGCCACATTAAAACAAAACATTACAAATGTAACAGACAGCGTAAGAAAAACTCCGCCCATTTTTGAAATATAAGCTAATTGTGGAATATTGTACATGTAAATAATAACGATTTCTACAGATTGTGAAAATACGCCCAGCATATACATGTATTTCAACCTTACGTGCATACAGTATCTGTCCCAACTGCTGTGTTTTTGTGCCTCATACCTGCACTAACCTGAACGAAATTTATTTTTAGCTGGATGGTGCATGGATGCCGCCACTTATGCAGCCCGAATGATTAGCCCTGATGCTTCCTTCCTAGTTTAAATTTCTATTAGCGCAACATTAAAATTCCCAAGCAGATAAGATTTCATGAATAAAAGCAGCAGCAGCGCGACCCCCTTCAAGATGGCGCTGCTATGATGCGAAAAGTGGTCTCATGTAATTCAGTTATTAAGTGCTGTGCACAGCTGCAATATCAGCTATTACGAACAGGGAAAATTACAATGCAACTGTAGCTTTCAAAACTTCAGCGGAGCATTGATGCAAAGCTTCAGAAAATTTGTATTCTAAAGTCATACCTGCAGCTTCAACAAGATAGTATCGTCCCTTTCGTTTATGAACTGTAGCAGTTTGCTTTTGGGTGTCATCCAGGCATGACCTTCCATAACTTTGAACCCATAACTTTTGATGATATTCGCTCAATAATCCATTTTTATTCAAAAGGTAATGTTTCAAGCATTGATGCAAATCAGGTGTTAATACAAGAACGTGATGAGAGTAATTTAAAATTATAAGATAGCCTTTCCTAATATGGCAGACTTTTGAGCCATTCGCCTGTCTCTTGTCATCATTTATTTCATTTACTCTTATAAATGTTCTTGTATTAACACCTGAAGAAGGACTTCACAGCTGGAAACGTTTACCATTTTGACCAAAAAAAATGGGAAATTGACCGAGTATTACCACTATCTATTTAATTAAATTTCCAAACGAAACTTCGCCTTATGTAAAAGTACTGTTAGTGTGGCACTGTATAGAAGTTAAGTAGCAAAAAAGTAGTAGGAAAAAAACTTGGGAGTCGCAAAATTGTCATACATGTAATCACATTCCAGCCCCTTGAATCTCCTAGAATCAGATTTCTAGAATTCCAATTTGTTCCATCACAATAACTCGTCCATTATTTTTAGCTGAAACCTAAGTTTGACACAATTTAAATACATTTAGGCTTACTATTGGCATCTCTTGCATTACTCTGCATGACTGATATTCAACTGTCATAGACTTGGTACATTCCCTTTTGACAACAGCCTTTATGCATTAGATTCTTTTTTCATTTCTCCAAGGAACATTTTTTGTTAATCTGACGGTTTCTAGCTTACTGTCGTTTTTTACATTTTCTGCCTATGCAAACACAAGAAGTTAGGGCGTAAATATGCACCACACTAAATCTATGGAAAATTCAGCGAAACGTCCATTCTCCTCCCTAGATGCAAGCTTGCTCATGCATCGAGTTTGACAAACATGCAAATACTTTTGAAACCCAAATATTCGAGCAGCTCTCCAATTTTTTTGGTACACACATCCGGGCTGAAAATGCGAAGTTATACGTCTTGTCCTATATATAGACTACCCTATGTGCAATCTAGAGGCGCTGCATGGCATTTCATATTTTCCCTTGGTTTTCCACCAAAAAATATTTCCGTTTGTCATATGAAGTGCTTTCACACATTTAGGACTTAACCATATCTTCCATTTAAATGGGTGTTGGTTTGTGAATGTATGCCTATTTCAATCAAACCGAAATATTCAGTTTATAATTGGATACCTAAAGTCAGAAATCTTCATTTGACATCTGAACACATATTGGTAAGTCAATTAAATATATACACATTTAGGTATCTGGTGTAAACTAAGCATGCAGGCCTCTCGTAGACTCGTATTATTCCAGTAAATATCTTTAAAAACGCTGAGAACTGATGAGAACTCCCATAAGTTGTTTTCCTTGTCCGCTTAATAAGATACCGCTAATATAACGACCGAGATTAATCATAAGTCTTTTCGATCCGTCGAAACTTTCTACGATTTTTACGCTTTGCACATGCATGTAAGCCTAAGCCCAAAGTTCTGGAAGCCCAGTAGATTCCATTTATTTGTCTAAACGTATCAAATGTTCAATAAATCGTAAAAGCAGAGCTAAATCATCTTTGCATGTTGCCAGCCTTTTAAAGTGATGACCATCTGATGGTTTCCAGGCACGACTGATTGATTTTTATTGAGGAAATGGATTTTTCCAAAGATTTGATTAACGTGGCCTTCGATCCATCTGCATGCCCCAACACTGCTTTATTTGAGTTAGGAAATTGTCATCCAGCTCATACAGGGTTGATCATGTCTTACCCTCATTTCAAAAATTATTCAGAAGTTAAAAAATTTACAGTCTTACACTAGATATAGTGTGGACTGTCTGCAACAATGCTACATTTCAAAATGTTTCAAATGTAGCATTGTTGTGTAGCGTAGGTTCATTCTACCATCTTCACATAAAACCCACTAGATTTAATTGCCCAGTGCAATTGATTTACACACTCAATGTACAGTAATCACAGATAAATCACTATGTTATAAAGGGCTACTTTGGCAATGTGTCGTTGTTGTAATCAGAGCACGTTACATCTTATACATGTATGTAATATCGATGTACAAGTTGACTTAGTAGCCATATAATTATTAAAGAATAAGATGTTTAGCTAATGTTTTGGGACGTTTGTGCAATCGTGCCAGACAGCCAGTCATTTTCAAAAGTAATATATTACCAACATTTAACAACATGTATGACCTCAGATTTCAAGAATCGCTTGTCGAGCCAAATTTCTGAAGTAAAAGTCATCAAGATATTATAGATCAGCTGCCTTTAAGTCAGAGTGACAGTCTCACTGGGTCATAGCAGAAAGAGGCCTCCTCAGCCCTTGCAGGCGTTTGATGGACTTTAAGGTAAATGTGTAATTTTCACAAGGGGATAGGAGGGAAAGACGCCCGATGAAAACTTCGTTTAGCAGTAAAATCAATGACCGCGCAGGAAATTGAATAGGAAATAAAAACTAAGCCATGAAATGTCTCCCTCAAAGGACGCAATTCCAATTCATGGAAACTCAGTGCCTGCAACCTTCGGCATTTAGGGCGACTTGGTTTCATCCAAGACAAGCGTCCACAAAATTGAATGCCGCAACGCAAATATTCGCCGTCGTTTCATGTATGCTAAGCTACTTACTACTATCCTTGTTTAATTAGATTTTTCTTAAGTCAGAAAACTAAATGGTTGGTGGGTGCTGTTGTTGGGTGATGTTTAAGGTCAAAAGTAACCTAATGTCAGACAGTGTAACAATAGTGAGCCGAAAAGTTAAATGAAAGATGGCCTATGGACATGTAATGACTATTGACTAAATTTTAGTACTGCTCTAAAGATTGATGCTCAGAGGAATATAGACATTCATCATTATTTTTAATTGATCCTCATGAGGCAACATAAGGTATGATTATTCTTTCTTCTGGAGAGAGAATAGAAAGCAAAGTCACTAATACTCTGATTATTTTTATAAAACCCATTTCTTATAATTATTACTGGTAAATTAATTGGCACATGCTTTCACTTTAACTTAATACGTGTTGTAATCTATTAACATTATTGCTATAGCTTCAGGAGTTATGCTGTCATTATTATAATAAGGGCAAAATTACTCCTGAAGCTCAATTTCAGAGCATTTTTTGCTACAGCTAATCTGCATGTACATGTATATCAATGTTGCACTTTAAAATTTAATGGTGAATAATACCTTAAAGATATGATAGTCTAACGACTTGTTCCACGTAATTTCCAGAATAGCGCGAATGTATACTCGTACTCCCTTGCTTCCTCGATAAATTGGGCTACGAACTTCAACTAATATGATCCCGATTAACAAAAACATTAAACTAACATTACGTGCTCAACACATAATTAGCTATACTAATGAACAGTCCCATTTAACACTGTTAGTTGTCTAACAGTGACTTCTTGGCGGATGGGCAGATAGGTACGAAATGACTGATGTCAATGTTGGTTAGGATAAGAACACAAATAGATAAACTGTGACAGCTAGGACAGGTATCCTTCTCGTATGCAAGAAAAGTAGGAATGAAACCCGTACGGGAAGGGACTATTCTTTAGTAGTTGTAATACCAAACCATTCACAGCGATAAGGGCAATGCCCTTCTTCAGTCTCCTAAACAAGTTCCCCAAATGATTCAATTCATTCATGCAGATCAAACATATCATCTGTAATTGAATTCAATTGAACTAGTAACTAGGCTGCTAAGTATATTTAAGTACACACTACGAATACATACACTGTATCTATTGATTCTGATTTCCCTTTAACTCACAACAACCTTAACGAACTATACAGCCGCCATTATTAAGTACTAAGTGGACAGGTAGGGGGCCAATATTGAACGCGCCTTAAATAGCCAGCTCGTACACGTTCTGACGGGCAACTGGGATGTAAAACATGAGATATGACCATTAAAAGCCAATGCTTTGAAAATGAGTAAACGACAAGTCCCATAAACAACATTTTCTATTGAAAAAGCGTCTGACTGCTAATGTAATGACCCCACGAAGCAGCTTTTCCCAGATGTTCTTTCCAGTAAGTACGTATCAAATGGCGCTTTTGATGGCCGAGAAGCGGGAATGCGATGCCAGCCCATGTTCAAATACCCCGGAATTTGTTGACATAAAATAAATATCTGAAAACGGTGAAACGGCCTGGGTGGGGACCCGACAGTTGAAAACAAGGGCCGTGCTGGTGGACGATAAAGCAGGGAAGCCGAGGATGCCATTGTGGACCAGAATTTCGATTTCCAGCTACAAAGGTATCCCAGAAGCACGGCCCAACATAAACATCCTGACCTTTGTTGGACGAGCGTCTTGCCAAATGTTTCAAAATTCATTTCCGTCTGCGTGCGCAATTTCTTACAACAACAACGTTTTACGAGACGTTTGGGATACGTCCTTTTATGACAATTCTTTCAAATATGGGGCAATGAAAGAGCACTTCCTACTGGCGCACAAACCAATGCTTCAGGAAATGACCAGTCACGCAGGACACGCAGATAACTATAGAAAATGGCATTTCATGCTTCCGTGAATATTTACAGAGTCCACGCCAGGACGACCAAAGCAGAGACATTGTCTTTGAGCAATTAGTGGGATGATGGTTTCATCGAGTCATGAGTGTTAAGATGTATTATCAGCAATTAAGAATCCGTGCCTACACCACGCCAAGCAAGCAAAAGCTTATGTTCTGATTTTCAAATTAACTCATTCAGCTTTAAATTGTTCATATGTAAGTTGAGATGCAAGCTTGCCTAACATGCAGAGAAAGTTCCCTTACACCAAGTCGGGATGCTGCTTTATGCCCTACTCGAAATGTACACGAGACCCACTTGTCTAGTATACAAATATGAAACCTGTCGACATTATCCTCTTTATGATTTCGTCACTTTTTTCTTTTTTACTGTGCTAAACCTAACCTAATATGAAGTAACCCAACCTAAATACAAAATTTCTTCATTTAGCGCCCCCCTAAGAAGGGCAATCACTGCTAGCCGACGAGCCATGAGAAAAATCACTCCCTTGCATTTGGTTCAAGGTGCTACTGATCAAACATCCCCCTGCATATTCTCAAATCAAGGCAAGCAAGGTAGCGAGTGTACATGCAGCACTTAAATTTAATTAACGCCACTTAAAAGCCTGTATTTACATGTAAAGGCGTAGAGTATCCTACGTAGCTGGAGTGCCAGGTGTTGTTTGAATTACATCAAATAAAATGTAGTTTAAGTGTTGATGTCTTTCTAAATAGACTATTTGTTAAATAGATCATTCACCTGTATGCTGCAAGGACTATATAGACAATTAAAATTTCAATAAAGTTGATTTCCTACACAAAGACAGGGTGACCAAGCGTCTACACTCTAATGTTCCTGCAATTTCTCTGATTACCATGCCAAATAGATAATATCCATGTACTATACTTTCAACAAGTGTTATTACCTTAAAGTGATCGTCAATCGTTTATCAAATTGCTTGGGATACTTTAAAAACTACGAGCTCTAATCATGTATAATAAATAACACATTGACTATGGGTGCACTTCATATCCAAAATAAATCGCCTTGACATTTTGCTAAAGTGCTAAAAAGCATCATTATGAACATGGGTGGGTACGGCTTGGTTTGATACAGATTTATGATTATTGTGCTTGCAACTCCTTTATAAAAACAGTGTAGTCAAATAAAGCCTACATTTCCATGGCAAGTGATGCATAGAGGGTGTTAAACTTCCAAAATCTCCAACATAATGGCAACCCCAAATTAGCCTAACCGTTATGTATATATACCACCAGGCAACCTGTAAAACTTTAATTTCAGAATGCAAACATTTGGACACTAAATGACCTACTAGCAAGGAACATCATCTTCGTTTTGTAAGCTCGATGTTTGGTGATACAGTGTATACTTTCGTTTTTTCCAACAATATGACAAGGCCCAAACTGGCAACACAAATAGAAATTGAAGACCATGCACTTATACCACCAGTGTTTATCGTATTTATAGGAGAAATACTAATAACATATTAATTCATCCAATAACTTAGATAGGAAACAAGATTTCAGTCAAGGCAATACTCGTATAACAGCCAAAAATCTCTCATTTGACTTGTAGCCCAGCAACACCCGATGATACACCCCAACTGCAATAAAATGTTATCGACTTATCGATTAGACGTTTTCCATGCAGATGGGTGCATATGATCATGCCAGAGTGATGAAATAAATAACAAACAAATTGTTCCAATCCTCACTTCATTTACCGAAAATTATTTTTTTTTAAAAATACCTCAATGCACAGTACGAATACAAACCAAAACTAATCTTTGTTTTGTCAGGAAAAGATATGCAGACAAGAATTTTTTTAACAGTGAAGATTTTAGTGAGGGAACCGTACACCAGCTTCTCGTCCAGTACTTGCACGTGAATTTAGAGAAAAAAACAATTTATATCAATCTTTGAAAAAAACAGGAGAAAGTAAACTACATCTGTACGACATTGGAAACAGTCGATAATTGCTACGATACGCGACCTAAATGTAGGGTCTGTCAGCCAAAAAAGTAACGTTCTCTCCTATAAAGCGAATTAAGAAATAGGGTTTGATAGGCTATGCATGAGTAAAAAGCACATAGTTGAGTTCACCCAGGCTGCAGAATCTCATTCTTTTGCAGTTTGGTTCGTTAGGGATTACCTTCATCATTACGTCTGGCTTTTTTCTACCGATTGGCAACTAATGACTAAAATCGCCTGATATCCTCCACGAAAATACCTATTTAAGAGTCTTTGCACAACCCACTAAACAACGCCCCCAGGGATGGACTAGAAAAAACAACTGACAGAACATGTCCTGCCAAACGCTTCTTCTAATTAAACGGACAGGACTTGATTGCTGGACATATACATGTATACTGTGTATGTCATGGATCCACTTTGGCAAAAGTTTACTTTAAAAATTAAAAAATGTAATAATTCGTAAATAATAATATATCCTAAATTAAGTGAAACTGATAATTACTTTGGACAAAGAAATGAATGTCCAATATTTATTTACATGACTAGTACATTGTCTCGATATCTACATGTATATTTCTCCACTGGTACATTATTTTCAATTTCTTGGACTTCAATAGTCTTGGACAAAAATTCAGCCATATTTGGGCCTACTTTTGAAATATGAAAAATGTACAATATTCGCACGTGAAAAACAATTTTTAAGGAGGAACACTCACAAGAAGATAAGCCTGAATTATGTCAGTCATTTCGATGGAAAGAATTTTCGAAGGAAATAAAAAGCCATAATACAAAGCAAATTGACAGGGTTCCCCAGAAATGCTAATGATATATTTCACATGTAATTTGAGGTCACAGTGGTCACAGTCCAATCTAAATAGAATCCGCTTTGGATTTCCCCAATCACAAGTGTGGTGAGACTGAATAAGCAATTTGGAATGCTTTGCCAGGCTATTTTTGGTGCAATTTTTCGTATTTTGCCTTTCTTCAATTTCCAAAAGAATGCACGTGCCAATCAAGAGTTTTGTTTTTCTGTGATAACAATCGTTCCCCTGACAAAGACAACAGGAGAGTGTTGAAAAACCTCATTATTTTATAAGGCTTTTCACCAAGGCACACATGACGTTTCATTTTTGCTCTTCATTAAGGTCCCATTTACATTTCGAATATATTTGCGCTATGCAAAATCATTGTTCTCGGCACTTGAAAATGCTTGGAATTATGTTCGCACATTTTTTATAGAAAATAAAAATTTCTTCAAATCCGAGCACAAGTCGTCGTTTCGCAAGGGCTGATGTAATCATTTTTATAGAAGATTAAATTCGTTTTTAAGAAAATAAAATGCGCCATGATGGCTGGAAATTATTTTATACGTAAAGAGGAATCCAGGTTTTATGACATCCATATAAAAGTTAAAGTGTCAAATAAAACTGAATCAATTCAAGGCATGTAAATGCGCCATTCATGTTTTAAGAGCACACTTGAAAATGGAAGGAAATAAAACGTAAGTTGAAAGGATGGACATTTCATCTAGAAGACCTAAAAACGTTTTAGGCTGAACAGTGTGTTTGTATCTTCACATTTAATATCAACATTCAAATGATTATTTCTAGGAAAGCTCGACACTTGTACAATGTGTATTATTTGTAACCCTAACAAGTACCAAGTGCTCTCTATAAAACGATTTAGGTAAATTAAAAACCTAAATACCTTCTGTAGTTAAATTAGATAGTGATTGATATAACAGTGTGTTTTTTTTCAAAATAGTTTAAAAAACTGGACTTGCAATACCCCTGCTTTAAAATATCCATTTATCCTTTACATATACGGTGTATACCTCAGATTCATCTACTCCTTACATTGCTCCACTCTGATGAAATTGGGCAAGGGGCAGCTATAGTCTGTTCAATGAAAGAACATTACTAATGAATTGGATTAAAAGAATGCGAGCACATGTTTGCACTTATGCATTCTAGATAGTCCTGCATGCATACTGGGTAGGAGGATGTGGCTATCTCTATGCAACAGGAGGAACTATTCCATAAGCTAAAACGTTCTCATTGGTTATGTCTCAGTACATGTACTGTTCTTTCGTTGAACAGACTATTATTCTCAAAAGAATTGTGAGTGCCAACAAAGATTGCTTGTGCAAGCAATGTCATATGCATTAAACACTACAATAGGAATTAATGTCGCTATCTGTTCCACTACGATCATTTATAATTTATCTCATGTGAATTGTGCACGAGGCCCATTATAACATCTCCCCTTTGTTAGTCAAGATGACGCCAAAAACTGTCAAAATTATTCCCTAGCAACTGGCCAATCTGATTTTTCGCTTGCAACTTCAAGCCGTTATGCGGCAGAACAGCTAAGGTACCTGTAAAGGCCTACAAATGCGCAGATGATGTTGGGACGGGAAGCTTATCTTACTCAAGCAATTGAATTCTCGTTGCTTGTTTGGTTAAATCATGCAACATTTTATAAAACATTTTGCGAAGAAATGGATAACATCAAAAAAGACATTCGACGAATTCATTCAATAAAAACTAAGAGCTTTCTTGGAAAATATCAGTCAAGTGGCTCAGCAAGACCCCCTCAGAAAGCTCGCGCAAGTCATAAGTCTGGAAATGAAATGTAGTTAAACGTCCTTTCTTTGCGCAGCAATTTAAGAATTCATAGACCTTCAATCTGGCAATCTTCAGGGAGCAAATAAGTGTTTATAAAGGCATACATTCAGGCTCAATATGGACTCATTCAAGGCATTGAGCTGCAACTTAATACATCGACAAAGCTAGCTTTAGAGCTCATAATAAATAGTCCGACCTTTTATTTCACTTGTGCGGCTTCGAATTTAATGAAGTCGATGATCTGAATGCATCCGAAATTAGGGTTCGTTTGCTATCTTTTCAAACTCATTCAATTTGGAGCAATTGCACTGAACTTGCACCGTCGAACAGCAGCCGAGCTACGTTCACGACGATGCATTCGTAGTTTTCCAGATGCATTTTTCAGCCCCGCCATAAAAACATTTTCTGATATCCCAAATCCCAGTCAAAACATTTATTGATCGAAGTTCTGCGCAAGGCGTCCTTGTGTGCTATCTTTTATACTGGCTTGTTTTCAACTCGACCCACACAAATTTATGCAACGCAGCCGGGGAATTTGGAGATGGATTTTTGTATTATTTCCCGTATCTACGTGAAGTCAAGATACTGAATCTAAAATATGATGGCAATAAATACAGGGTGTGCCTGAACCACCGCCGACGTGATAAAAACTAAAGGGAAGCTAATGTGTAAGCTTCAGATTCGTGATTTCGTTGTAAGTACAGTACGTTGCTTATGTAGTTCAAAAACAAGTATATGCACCATAAAAATTCTTTCCATTTTCAGTAGGTTTTACTTAGGTATTGGTTTGCACGAAATCCAAAGGATAATATTACTAAAACATCTACATCAAAGAGCGTTAAGCTCTCCAACTTATGAACTCGCAGACCGCGACAGGAGAGATCGTTATGTCAACTGGCCAATTTCATACACAAATTTTATTTCTCATGCAGTCATTCAACTACGTGAGAACAACTCGTTTGTATCCATCAATTCACCTAACACCCAATGATGTACCTTTGGGATATACACCAATTTACTATAACACAAAATGAAGATAGACCAAATTATATAGACATTCAAATTGCTACAACATCTATTATGCATTTATTAACTAGGCCTAAAATTATTCAAAGTGCAACTTAATAATGTATCCTTTGCCAAGCTCAAGCAATGCATAATATTTCGCAAACGCTACTATACTGATCTATGGTCTATATCACTACATTTTGAATTTCTCACAAACATCCTTTGGTACATAGATCTCATTGAAATTCAAGTTTCACCACCGTATAGTACTGCTATAATGATACATTTATTGATACATTTATTATATATATTTGACTCACCTTGCATGTTACATGGTCAGAAATTATAAATGTTACAAAACATTATCGAGCTAATTAAATTAAACCTGACAATGTCCTAACATGAAATGTTTATTTCAGCTGCCCCTAACCTCGGGCAATCATTACCAGCCTAGGAGCCATTAGAAGAGGTATAGTGTCTTGCCCTCTGCTTGAAATGTTGTCAAAACACAGACTTCAAAAAACTGAAGATTCAATTAATCAGCTAGAAAAGGTGTAAAACTGGACGAGTGTTCAGAAATGTGCACCCTTCCCCCACTATGTACTGCTCAAACTTGCAAATGTAAATATTTCAGAAGTGATAAAGTGAAGTGATACACAAATCACGAACGCGGATTTAGGGGATGGGGGTTCACAACTAGACAGGGCGTAGGATTATTTTGTTTTCGCTAACAGTGGATCACTATCGAGTAGAAATGGTCCCTGAAGCCGAATCCAGGTGGGCATGGGAATTTTCACGTGTCAGCCGCCGTGCAAAACGAAACCAGGGGCAGCATCAGGATAGCGTCAGTCACGACTGCTAGTTTTGCAACATAATGTTGCGCGCAGGTGCCCCAAGCGATGACTTTGCTCCACCGAAATACAAAATATTTGGACATCTTTGTCAGGATTCGACAAAAATACTTTTGGTGATCCGATGCGGTTATCAGGAAGCCCTAAGCCGCAATAAATTCCAATCGTGCAATTCATGTACGACCGACTTGAAAAAGGCGTTTAGTGCCAAACACCCAGCTGTATACGTGAGAAAATATGACAAAGTCCGCGCCAGAATGCCAGCATTATGAAGTCGATTCTCAGTGGGTGAAAATCGAGAAAGCAGTTGTATTTTCAAGCACTGCACATCCGACTCCCACAGCTGTTAAGTCTTGGGCTCGTGTGCGTGTATGGCAACGAAATTTTCCGCTGATGCAAACATGTACAGGCTACAGCATTCTTGACAAGGTAATAACAGACGAAGGAGGACTGAAACGTGCAGTGAAGCACTTAAGACCAGCTGTCAGCCAACTCAAGATTGAAGTGGATTTAATGAATGTAAATTGAGGTTCCAACATTAAATCTCTGTAATACCAGCCGAGCACTGGAGCCGAAAGTAAGAAATGGGCAAAGTTTCATCTTATCTTTGAGAGCGAAAAAAAATCGAGTTGCGATGTCAAAAGAATTGAAAGCAAGCTCTCGTGTTCGGTAATGGGCGCAGACACCAGGTCAACCATGAAATGCAGGGTGACCCGCAAGTCGACTGGTTGGAGATAAACCAAAATGCAGCAAAGAATAGCCAAGCTCGACTCATGTCTGAGGAATTTTCACGGTTAAATTGATTGATTGGACGTTTTCAATTTGATTCTGCATAAACATTATATTAAGTAACCAGTCATAACACAAACCGATGTGAAGAGAGTAAGTCGCATTCATATCGGGAAGAACCAAATCCATGTACATGAAATACTTTTGGATAATTTCTACTTTTTTTCCTTATATGTGTTTGTACTCAAGTAGTTTAAATAAAGTGCTGCATTGTGTGTTTTAAGATCAATTTGTTATGCATTTACGTGTGCAACAGCGAATATTTTTTAAACAAGCATACCGTGAACAACAAACGTTTTACGGCAATTCGGAAACGCATCCAAAACGTTGACGCTCACATTTAAATCACACACTCAATACTGAATGTGATTTTGAAAACTGGATGATATTTACAATTTAATTACTCGACGAAGTTTATGCGGCTTTTGATTCATATTGTTGTCGGAAATATCCGACTTGAGCGAAAACGAGTTTATCCGGAGTAAAATATCTCACTCGCTCGAAACACGTCGTCGTGAATTACGAACTTCCAACAAACAACATAATAAAGCCAATTGCCAGCTCTTAAATCGTCATACAAAGCTCCAGATGCTGTACAAATCAATTTCCGTCACTTTTATGTTCTTAATATGTTCAACAATGGAAAGTGAATTCGATGGCAAATTGCACCGAATGAAAACTCAGCGCGAACAAACCTGCATCCAAACGAGTTCAAACTGCATTTACATGTATTTTCGTGCTATGCATTTTTACAAACTACGTGCGAAAAACAGAATGAACGAAAAAGACATTGGGTGTAAGTGAGACACAAGAGATGATCTTTCACATGTACCAGATAATCAATTATGTATATACATGCTCAAGTGTAGTTAAGCATAGAAGAACGAAGGAATAGTTAAATCCAACCAACTATGTACTACCACCTAGCACCACGTCATCTAGCACTTGATAATTTGCATGTGGAAAAATCACTAACGGTTCCATATCACCAAATCTTTCAGTAGAAATGCGGGCAGAAGTTCACCATGTCATATTTTAATTATTTATTTTAATTTCGCCTATGACGCTCCTGTCATTTCTAGTAGTGTATAAAAAAATTGTTAATTCATTATTGGAGATCTGTTCCAAAAAAATTCTAAACATTTCAGTTTGCTCAACATTTCAACATTAAACAAATTTAATTAGTAAATGGACAAAAATCCAATATTTCAAGACATGTTTACATTGCAATGCGTTATTAAAACCACCACTGATACAAATTTCGTTTTCTAACAATATGACAAACATTTTAACAAAAATTGGTAATGTAATTATGACCGTACTGAGTATTTATGATCGATTTGACTACAAGTAATTGAGCAATCAAGTGGGCCCTTTCCATTTGACACCCTCCAAAAACATTACGGGTCAAGATTCTTAAAGGGATAATTAGCAGGGCGATAGCTTGGACACCAAGGAACTATTAAGAACATGCATAATTTGCATAATCATGTGGATAATTATTTTCCAGAAAATTCAACCCATTTTTGCGGTTGGGTCACACGACCGCGATGCTATAAATTAATTAAGATTGCCTGATAAATTCGTATCATAAAATCAATCCAAAGTGAAGCCAACAGTCATCCACGCCAGTGTCCAAGCCATGCAGGGACCATTTAAGCTGCCCACCCATCCCTGTGTACAATACCAGCCCACAGTAAATTGGTGTGAACTGAAGCATGCCGGCAACGAAGCAATCAATTACTAAATTAAGTCTGTGTATGAAGAATGTCGTTCGTATAAACAAGTGTGGCACAATCTTAATTCGAACACAACCACCTACTCGTTCTGGAAACGAGAGTACGTCTTTGGTGAGGCTAAAATACAAAGAAATCAATACTTCGGGGCTGTCCATTTAGTGCGCAATGGCCATGTGTGTCGGTGTAGGTGAGAAGCTTTGAAATATGTAACGTTATGGAGACAAGACTGGTGAAATTCATCGATTTTCGCATCAATAAGGATGTATCTCGTGTTTCCTGCTAAGGTTCGACTTCCGGTTGCAAGGGTTTATGATTATCTGCATTGTGTACTGTAATGCGATTTTAGAATCAATTTTCTAGGTATTATCCATGCATATTTTAATAAAGGGGAGTCGTAAAATCAATCAGGACTTCCAAAATGACCATTTGTTATGTTAGGTGAAATACGAGGATGCAAAATTTCAATGATAAGATAATTGTTTGGTAACAGTATCGAAAAATCGTTTGGGATTGCAGATTTGTTAGCCAAACATGCTTTGATTTTGAAGATAACTCAATTTAGAAACCTTTTAGACCTATCCCGAAATAGAGAAAAATGACCTACCTATAACTAGCTATAACTCGCAAGCTGCATGGCAAGCTATAACTCGTCTGAAATCAACTTCCCTTAACACGGCTATATCATTCGGGTTTACATGCTTAGTCGTTACTTATGTTAGTCACCAGGCGGTGATATCGAAAAAAACGCAATCCTTTAATCCAAAACAACGCGAGCTTATTAAAACCAGATTTTCTCACACATTTTCAATTGCAAATGTTCAGGTGTTGGTGCGTTTTTGCAGTTGGTATTAGATCACGACGAACTTGTTTGGATTGGGGTACCTTGTATCAAAGTGCATTCCAAATCAAATGTCCTCAATTGTGACTTAAGGTACATGCATCTAAAAGCTCTGCATAACAACGAAAGTTATATGCATGCCTGTTTAATTAAATGCAAAACTCGTCCAACTAATTTCCACAACTGTTCGGGGCTTTGTAACTTTGTAATTAGCAATTCTAAATATGAAACTTTCAGAAAGATTTTTTTCTATTTTAAAAGCTCACATTTGGTTCACCGTCATCTTAATCCTTTAGGAGATTCTTTTTAGGCACATGCAGACAGCACAAAATTAGTCCATCTACATGCACAAGATGAATCCAGAGACTCCTTATGCCCCACCAACGCATTAACAGGCTGGCAGCGGTATCATTCAGGCGAGAAGCAACATCCGTTTTGCGGAAGTTAAAAATTGCCCATTTGCAAATACGGAAAAAGACCTCGCTAAATGTGCACTAACTACATAGAAATGTAAAATTTAATTCAGGTGAAATGCAATTACATTTCCTATAATGTTTTATTAGCTAGTCTGCAATGACCTCAAATTAAGTTACATGGAAAAAAATTGTTATTGGGTTGATATAATTATGTCGATTGAACAGATAAATTAACTTTACACTGAATTCTGTTTTGGTACATCACGCTTCCACACAATCTACCTATACATATAATAATTCTATGCTTTGTAATTTAATAGCTCTTACGTTTGAAGCGCAAAGTCAAATTGCAAGGTTTATCAATTCTGCAAATATTGACATTTTACTTCTAAATTAGACTATTTAGTCGCTTATGCAACAACATCCTACTTGGGGTCTGCTTTCATCAAGAAATTGACAGCCATTGTCATTGGCACCGGCGCCATATGCGCACATCCATGCATCAGTAATAAACATTGAATTGACTTCTCAATTAACAAACTGTGGACCAAACCGACGGAATTATTGAAATGGAATTTAATTGAAATTAATTTGAAGCAGATTTAGGTTGGCCAGCCTCACATATTCATGAGCTATAATTATTTTATCTCGTGGGATGCTTAACAAATCATTTAACAAGTTCAAAGAATCAAAAATAAAGAATCAAAGGAAAGAAATAAAAGTAAGAAATTAATTGCATTCTTTGCAAAATTTTAAATACCACGAAACCATCATGACCATCAGAAGGGCAAAAGCATTTCATGCGTTTGCAGATGCACTGAAACTTACATGCATAACAATAATTACATGTTAAATACATGTTGTATTCCGTGTATTCCACACAAAATATACGAGGAAACAAGAAAAATGGACTCCAGTGAATATCTGGAATTTCACTGACATATTCATGTCAGGGGTGAATCCGAGTTTAATATGCTAACGTTGTCCCCTGTTTAACCAAAATTGTTCTTAGTATCATAGTATTGAGGCGCAAATCATGTAAAATAATGCAAGATGTGATTTTACCATTTCTTGTCAACGACATACAGCAAAGCTTTAAGTTCACGAATTGCTTCATTTCTCACCGGCCTCATGTTTTTGCTCTTTTTTTGATTATCGTGCAGTTCAAATATTTTTCATTCACACTTTCAATACTCTGACTTATCTTTCACTTTTTAGTCACCCATCATGGAAGCGTACACATAACTCGTACTTCCAGACTAAATTCCCAAAGAAAGTTACAACGCGACCCATCTCTCAAATGGCTGCAGTTACAAGAATGACTGCATATTTAGTTTTCCATTGCATAATTGTAATTTTTAAATAAACGAATATTCTTTCACTTAACCTTCCCTGGCAAGCATTCAACGTTATAGAGAGGTGACATTGTAATGGCAATTTTTAATGAGCATTTCTGCCTCAATTAGTCCATAAGGGAAGAACCATCATCAATGAATTACTGGCAATTCCAAACGAATTATTCCTCTCCAATGGAAGAACTCCAAAGGCCCGTCATAATTAACAGGCAAGGAAAACCGGAAGATGCAACTGCGATCATAAGCGTGCAAACCTGACAGGTTAAGCGACCCGTGCGACAACGACACTTACTAAGGTGGAACTCCACCGAGCGTATCTGCGTCACATTAGGACCCAAGGGGCAGCCATCATTAGCCCTTGTGGTACGGTCGCCATTTATTTTCTGCAGCATCACAGAGATGGTGCTGGGTCACTTGGCATCTACATAGGATGGAAGACTGGGATCAACAGTTGAGTTAATTAATTACTGTTGGCGTTGAGGCGCCTTATGCCCGCCCGGAGGAATGGGGTCAAGGGGATTAACCTTGACCCTGCACCTGGAC
>JAQFYZ010000157.1:0-63381 GCA_034695085.1 Cylindroiulus punctatus | reverse complement strand
AGTGTCAAAAGTCTGAATGAGAAGGAAGTCGAAATTTCATTCAGACACTTAACTACCCTGCACACCTACGAGTAAAAATTATTTGAAATAATATGTTTTTAAAGATTGTGCAAATACATGTGCAAATAGGACTGTCTTGCAACGGGAAGTCTTGTCATCAGATCGATGACATCTTGACAGCACCTTCTGTGTACTGATAAATGGGTTTAGCCAGTGTTTTTCAAGTGATGTTCTGTAACTTTAGTGCATGGGACCGCCAAAATCTGTTCGTTATAACCGATAATTCGTTTTATCCAATTCATTATAATAGCATAAATTAACATTATTTCTGTATAGTCTGTGACGGGAATTGGAAATACTGTTCGTTATAACAGTAATTCGTTATAACGAGGTTTGCCTTTACATATACTGTACATGTATATCGTTTGTTGGGAATGTTGGCTGAAGTTCTCATATCCCAAATGTCTGATACTATATGTCGTTGAGTTCCAATTTGTTTTTCATTCTGGCTTCAGCAGGTGATCGATGAACAAGTCAAGAAAACTGTGGTAGCTGACCAGAAACACCATTTTTTGTGGATTTTGCATAACATTGAACAGAACGTTTATAAACCAACCTTAATCTTACAACATGATTTACTTTGGCACGTTTAAAGTTGGTTTGCACTACGCCCAGTAAACATTTGAAAACGTCCAAATTATTTATTGCATTTCGGGATAATTAAGTCGTGCTAATTGTGAACAGTCTGACCAGGTACATTTATTGTGTCTGGGCCACTGGCCTGCATCTCCAAGGAAGGTCCCCTACTGATCAGTTGGGGCTTGGAAATGCTCGACTTACTTTATCGTTCACAAACGTTTCAGTTTGCTGCCTGGCGAACCTGTTTAATTCAAACCAGTCAAGTTAATGTCATGTACACAATGTACGCGATGTGTGGCATGGTCATTTCAAAACTGATTCATTCAAGAAGCCTCGATAATATTATGCTGTGATGGCTGTTTTTGCCAATAACGGTGACAGGTGATCAGTCTGTTTAAATAAATGGAAAAAAGAGCAGTGCAATTTTCAAATATGTACCATCAATATATCCAGGTGGAAATCTGGCTGTGAACATACAGTATTGAAGTGATGTAATACATATTGTTATATTAATGAGCCAAAATACACTGCCCACAACCAACTTACAGTGTATATCAACAGATATTTATAATTTGGTTTGTACTGAAGTAATTGCCACTAATTTTCCTTAGTTTTCCTAAAGTGCTACCAATACCTGTCAATTAAACTAATATAATTTGTGATTTGCTGTGATGAGTAGGATTCTTTGTGGTCAATTTCTGGTCTAACCAAACACAAAAGAATGAGCAGCAAATTGGGAAAAGACTGTTATAGCATTCAACATGTACTGTGAGTAAGTGCATGTGTACCCTCACAGTGCAAGGACTACTTATCAGATTTCAACAAATGACGTGTGCATTGATTTGAATCTGATGTTCATATGCCATATATTAGTATTTAAAAATTAACGGCCACTAAAAGCTTGAAAAAAAGACTTAAGTTCGAAAACCTAAAACCACACTAAGGCTAAAACACAAACTACAAAGCTAAAAACCTGCTGTCTGTCTCAAAAAATGCTATTGCTATTTGAACAGAAATAGCAATTTGAGACAGGTACTGTGCATTGCAGCTTGTTTTAAGCTTTTTAGTTAGCGTTTTTACCGTAGTTGGGTTTTCGATGGTCGTTTTTCAGCCATAAACGATGAACGGTCATCCGGTCTGTGGCTGAAGACAGTCCAAAAAACGGCCATTACCTCGTTGTAGCAGGAAAATTACCTGCAATAAAGATGAGATACAGTTGGCGCACAGTGGCCATAACCGGCCCATTATTTACAACGAGAGGCCAAAATCAAACAAACCCCGACCAGAGATCATGCCAATAAGAAATAAATCGTATCGTTGGGTCGATAAATGTCAGGGCAACGTTACACCATACATGTATGAACAATAAGTTGAAAATTAACCTTATACAGGGTGTCGCAATTAGTCTAAAACGGTGAATTAAGAACTATGCACAACCCTTTTAGTGGATTGGTATAGCAGCATAATTTTCAAAAACTTTTGCCAACGACGTTATTGTTGATTTCGTTTTTCATACAAAATCTGTTTTGAGTGGTCTAGGTGAAGCTAGGAATCGATATTGGCTTTCATGAAAAGATGCTTATAAAATTAATTAATTCTGGTAAAGTTTTTACAATAATGTTCGCTTCGGCATTTCTCACATTATTAATATTTGCGAGCATTTCAGAATGTTCACAATGTTATTAATATTGATGAGACTTTTGAAATGCCTACAAAAATGCATTTGTGATTTGGTTTCGCAACAGTAGTTATCCACAAAATGTATTTCATAATTATCAATTTCTCAAAAAACACCAAGGGGAATAAACTTAAGATCCATTATAGTCTCGTATTTTTAATTAACAAAGATGTTCCTTTAGTTAATGGAAAATACATTAGATCGTGATTTCGGATTTTCAAAAAAATGTTCCCTAATCATTATTACTAGACAAAGTTTTCTTGGTAGTTTAACCGAAAACAATCAATTGAGATGTAGGTTTTCAACAATTTCGTCAAACGCATTTCCGGCATCATTATTATTGATGCAAATTTCTTAAGAAAAACCTATTCAAAGTAGGAGCAACATTGATGAACTTGTAAGTTTGTCGAAAAACAGAATTGCAGACAATAATAGGAGTAATTCTTAAAAACCATAAACATTAATTTTCCACCTGAACATTTGGTGTCGAATGCAGTTTAACCTCTACCTGATGTCGCCCACGATCGTGCTATTTTTGCGAAAACTGCATGGATGTCGTTTAAGCACGGCCCCTAACAATCTAGGATCATCTTTACAATTAAAACCATTCGGTTCCAGTGAAAAACACGTCGTAATTTTCGAGGTTTATTTCAAGTTTCCTTAATAGTTGTCAAAGCCCCACCATATAAATTAGCGAGTTTAGATAAGCATGTCGGTGCCAATCATTTTATCGCGATTAGCAAGAAAGCTGAGAATGAACTGACCATTCCGAAGATATTGTGCTGATTGAAGGTGATGCTGAAAACCATTTAAGACCAGCTCGTATCTCACACGTTTTGTTATCAAAGCCATCTTCGAGAAACACCGTGACGATAAAATAGATATGCAGTAATTACAGACGACATTTATGTTGCTGTCATCAATATCAAACACGAAAAGATAAAAAGTCCATTTCGCCTCTTCGTTGTATCAGGCCAGTAATCGAAAGCAATTGTGTTCAATCGAGCCAAAAAACTACCTGATTTTCGATTATCTGGTGGTCACCAACTGACGGAATTTATGAGAGAATCCAGCACCGGTAGAAAATGTAAGAATAAGCTGTACCAGATATTTATCGCCATGCGGAACAATCAGATTAAAGTTTCTGCAAGATGATCTTTTTATTTCCAACTATAGACTTGGAGGCCTTTGAGGTCTTCCAAGAATCCTTTGCTTCACAAAAAGCAACACGGGCATTGGAGGTGTTGTGTATCTGAGTTTGTTAAAACCAGATGCGTTTTGGGGGTTGTGTGAGCCACAATCCCAGGAAAATAACGTCACTTGCTCATCTCATGTTAAGCATGTTTAAACTGTTTACATGCCATTTGCAGCGGTTGCAACGTGCTTGGTTCGAGGTGCCTTGAACCAAACCACTCCTACCGCTTCCCAAAGCAAGTATCCTCAAGTCAAGTAAAGGGAGTTAAATAGATTTGCACGCATGACTAACTTAGATTAAGGCATATCCATGTCACTATGTAAACATAGTGAAATCCTTCACTCAACTGTGAGGAGTTGAAGATTCCATACCATGAGACATGGAGTGGTACTTTAGGGTTCCCCAAAAAATTAATAAATGCTATATTGTTCGTTGTTTATAAACATGAGGTGACCACAAATTTCAATATGGAAACAACAATGGAGCGCACATTTTAATAAAAAAAAACTTTAGATTATTTTTTTTTCAAATTAACAATTTCACGATTTCACACTTTCTCTTCAACCAAATTGCTCGCTACAATTGATAGTCTCGACTTTTATGTCTAGATTTGTCAAATGTCCTAGACTTTTTTCAAATTAAGCAATCTTCTCTGACTTTTCCAGATTTTTTAGGTTTCCAGGTTACAATTTCACGATTGAGCTTTTCAACTGAATTGCTTGCTACAATTGACAGTCTCGACTTCAGTGTTGAGATTTGTCAAACTTCCAAGACTTTTTTCAAACTAAGCAATCTTTCCAAGCAACTTTTCCAGGCCTTTACAACTTCCCTGACTTTTTTCAAATAAAGCAATCTTCCCTGACTTTTCCAGGCCCTTACAACTTCCCTGACTTTTCCAGATGTTCCAGGTCTGGGGGGCCCTGTACTGGTTAGGAAACTCGAACACCTTAACTCTCCACAGCCCTCATGTTTTCATTAAGTACGATCCTAGTGAAATTCTTCCTACTCCACCAAACTTGGCCAAATTTGAAAACTGAGATTATCGTTGATCCTCAGGAATTCCAAATTAAATTTACAATTTCACGATTGATCTCTTCAACTGAATTGCTTGCTACAATTGATAGTCTCGACTTCAGTGTCGAAATTTGTCAAATGTCCCAGACTTTTTTCAAATTAAGCAATCTTTTCTGACTTTTTTCAAATTAAGCAATCTTTTCTGACTTTTTCAAATTAGGCAATCTTTTCTGACTTTTCCAGGCCTTTACAACTTCCCTAGCTTTTCCAGGTGTTCCAGGTCTAGTGTCCCTGTACTCGTTAGGAAACTTGAACACCTCGAATCTTCACACCCCTCATAGTTTCATGAGATATGGACCTGGTGAAGTTCTTCCTACTCCACCAAACTTGGCCAAATTTGAAAACTGAGATTATCGTTGATCCTCAGCAATTCCAAATTAAATTTCCAATTTCACGATTGATCTCTTCAACCAGGTTGCTCGCTACAATTGATAAATATCTCGACTTTTGTGTCGAAATTTGTCAAATTTCCCAGACTTTGTTTAAACTAAGTAATCTTCTCTGACTTTTCCAGGCCTTTACAACTTCCCTGACTTTTCCAGGATTTTTAGGCTTCCAGGTTCAACTGAATTGCTCGCTACAATTGATAGTCTCGACTTCAGTGTCGAAATTTGTCCAATTTCCCGGACTTTTTTCAAATAAATCAATCTTCTTTACAACTTTCCTGACTTTTCCAGGCCGTTACAACTTCCCTGGCTTTTCCAGGTGTTCCAGGTCTGGGGTCCCTGTACTTGGTTAGGAAACTTGAACACCTCAACTCTCCACACCCCTCATGTTTTCATGAAGTACGACCCTGATGAAGTTCTTCCTACTCCACCAATTAAACTTGGCCAAATTTGAAAACTGAAATTCTCGCTGATCCTCAGCAATTCCAAAATGGAAGATTCCTCAGATATTGAAAATTTCCAGAAATCCAAGTTCTGCTTCCTACTCCACCAAATTTGGCCAAATTCTAAAACTGAGATTCTCGCCGAGATCCTCAGCAATTCCAAAATGTCAGATTCCTCCGAAATCCTCGATAACCGAGAAAGTGTTGCAGGCCCACGGGGGTGGCCGGGTGAAGTTGATCCCCGAGGGAGCCACGCAAAGCCATTGGAGAGATGCTCTCGGAGCTGATTTTTTCGTCTGGTCTCTCGCTAGTATAAAACGCGCGTCCCTCGACTAGCGAGAGTTCATTCCACTCGTTCCTTCCGCTCCCTTCGGACGCAGCATCCGAAAAGACCTTGCACTCCATTGTTGGTGTGACCGCGAAAATCCCCATCCGTGTTGTGCGGCGCAGCCATCCGGACGCTTCGGCAAATGAAACGGACGGACTAAAATCGCACCTGGACACAGTGAAATCCGCGGAATTTCAGTCTTCCCCAAAAGCTCCCAGGTAAGTTTCGGAACACTCATTTTGCTCCCCATTCAAGTTCACCTGTTCTGTGAATTCCAACTGCTTTGCAGAAATTTCTCAGAATTTCATCTGCTTTGCAGAAATTTCTCAGAATTCCATCTGTTTGCTGATACTTATCTGAATTTCTGCTTCGCTTCCGAAGTTTTCGATAAGTTTTGCTTTTGAAAATTTTTCTGAATTCCATCTGCTTTGAAGAAATTTCTCAGAATTCCATCTGCTTTGCAGAAGTTTCTCAGAATTTCATCTGCTATGCAGAAATTTCTCAGGATTCCATCTGCTTTGCAGAAGTTTCTCAGAATTTCATCTGTTTGCTGACACTTATCTGAATTTCTGCTTCGCTTCCGAAGTTTTCGAGAAGTTTTGCTTTTGAAAATTTTTCTGAATTCCATCTGCTTTGCAGAAACTTCTCAGAATTCCATCTGCTTTGCAGAAATTTCTCAGAATTCCATTTGTTTGCTGATACCTATCTGAATTATTCGATAACTTTTGCTTTTGCAATTTTTTCTGAATTCCATCTGCTTTGCAGAAACTTCTCAGAATTCCATCTGCTTTGCAGAAATTTCTCAGAATTCCATTTGTTTGCTGATACCTATCTGAATTTTTCGATAACTTTTGCTTTTGCAATTTTTTCTGAATTCCATCTGCTTTGCAGAAATTTCTCAGAATTCCATCCGTTTGCTGATACTCATCTGAATGTCTGCTTCGCTTCCGAATTTTTCGATAAGTTTTGCTTTTGAAAATTTTTCTGAATTCCATCTGCTTTGCAGAAATTTCTCAGAATTCCATCTGCCTTGCAGAAATATCTCAGAATTTCATCTGCTTTGCAGAAATTTCTCAGAAATCCACCTGCTTTGCAGAAATTTCTCAGAATTCCATTTGCTTAGCAGAAATTTCTCAGAATTCCATCTGCCTTGCAGAAATTTCTCAGAATTCCATCTGTTTGCTGATACTTATCTGAATTTCTGCTTCGCTTCCGAATTTGACGATAATTTTCGCTTTTCCTTTCAAATTTCTTAATTTCTGCTTATTTTCTCATTTTCCCTCTGATGTTCAGCTTTCCTTCCTATGCAAAACTTTCTACTATCTGAATCTCTGCTTTTCTTCCCATTTTTCAATGAATTTCTGATTTAATTCGCGTGCTAGACTTCCTACTTTTAATTGCAACTTTTGAATTATGAGCTGCTGTTAATTTCTTCCAATCGAGGAAATACATTAGCACAAATTCAGATAACACGAAAAAAAATTGAAATTCTGTCCAAACATTAGCAGAACTACATTTTTATTCGTTTTTCAATTCGATATTCGAAATCTTATTCAGAATATTTCAGTTCTGAATTTATTCTAATTTATTCCCCTGAGTTGTTGCTCGTCCTCGCATGCTTCTCTAAAATGTCTGCTTTTCTTTCATTTTTATCTGAATTCCTGCACATTCCCTTGAAAATACGCGAATCCACTAATATTTCAATAATTTTTGCACTACTTTTCACTGTATCCAGAAATATTGCTAATGTTCTCACTTTTCCCTTTGCTAATTATTCGATTTTAGCCTTCACTCTCTACTTAATTCTAGATATCCTTTAGTTTACCATTCTTCTAATTCCCCTCAGAATCTCAACATCTCCCTAGATTAAGCAACACATTATTGATAGAGATTTTTCTAATTTCCTAACCATCTTTTCTGAAAATATTTCATTTTCCAAACCGGGTTTAATTGCTTTTTTATCAGTGTCTGATTGTATTCTTTATTAAACTACAAACTAAATCTGTTACAAATGTTAATTAAATTACAACGGCAACGCTGCACGTGTAGATTGGTACGAAAATTTATGATCCACTTGCATGAAATATATTTCCAAAACTAGGAATTTGCTGCCGTAACGATTTATGAAATCTCGCCAATTTGCTTGTACATGTACATTCCCCAAAAACCACTATCATTTTTGGCTTATACATTGTACTGCAGTTATATGAAGCTGACTGAAATTCAAATGTATGTTTTTATGATCATATTACAAAGTAGACTTTATTTAAACCGCCTTTTAGAATGACTTGACCAATAAATGCAACATTACAACAAATCAGCTTAGTTTAAAGCCCTTGTTAAGCCCTAAATTACTCCCAGTTTACAAGTACATGTAGATTAAAATCTTACAGACACCCTCAGGGACTCAGGTGCACCGTATAGACAGTACAATCCCATTAACTTTTGTAAAATTTGCCAATACTGTGCATCCTATTACAAAAACTAAATACGATATAGAACTTGTATTCAAGTAAATCTCTCAAATTCACGATTCCCAACCACATGATTTAGGAATAATTAAAGTCTTACAAGTTCACCCAGGTAGTTGTGTTTGCAAAATGACATCAAAAACTGGGCGAAAAGCATGTTTTCAGATTTTTTCAGCAAAATTACAAGTTGCCTAACTACAAGATTAGCCTTTTTTACCGCAGAAAGTAGCAAAAATCCAGATTAACCTTGAGCTGAATTACCCAAAAAAATGTATGTTCACCGAATAAGAGCGTACATAACGCTATTATTGAGATGAAAAGCATGATCCTGCAAATGCATCGTTAAAAGATAACGCCACATTAGCATTTTCGCCACGTCCGAGTTGATGTCTCTGTATTTGGTGCAACCGGTCACATCATTCTCATGAGTGCAACGTTAACTCTGGGAAAGTGAAACGTTTTGCATCAGGAAGTGGGGGAAAGGTAGAAATAATTTCACTCATGAATTGCTGATAAAATCTGAAATCAAAATTCCCGTTTGCGTGACTTAATTACTCGTTAGATGCTAATTCAAATCGGATTAAGCGGAGCGAAGCCCTTTTTATGAAAATGTGTGAATGACGATCTTGACCTTCCTAATAAAAGATTCGCCTCTTTTTCCTCGAATTAAAAAAAAAGGTACGAACGCGTTCACTGCCCCTTATTTCGCTTTTCAAACCCATTCTCCGAGCAAATTGTCTCAGAGTCAGCCACGACTGTCTGAATGCAAATTGTCCATTACTGTATCCGAGTGCCAAGAGACCGGAACAAGTCGGTCAAACGTGGCCATGTCAGTTGAAATAGCTTCACGACGCCATCTTGCGTGTCCTTCCAAGCAACAACAAAACAGCTTTTTGTACCAAATTATAAACGTCGTGCTTTCAAATGCCCACACGCCCCACATTTATCAGGCTTGGCAAGGGTGTCTACTGGAATTGGTCTTTAAATTCCATGACATTTAAGTGAGTTTAAAAAAATTCATATCAATGCTTTAGAATATGTGATTTCCGACAGCCTCTTCCTGTATCAGCACTCGCAGTTATCAACCACCCAGCAAGTGATTTGTATCAAGATCAACAATTATAGATTTTAACACAAATTTTTACTTCAAACAATGATGACACTTGCATTCGGTTGACATACCCCTGTCACCATTTGACAGCCCCCTATGGTGTATCAACATATTCTGGATGATATGCTAAATTAGGTTGGCCACTATTCCACAAATGTATGGACATGAACTTGTAGAACACTATACTTTCTGTACTTATACACCAAATAAAAGTTTTTGTGTTCTACAAAAAAAAAAAACACGTCAAAGTTATTAATTCATGCAGCACAATTCCATATACGTGTTATTCCAGCCCATAAATGTGTACCATAATCCATGTATGTGTGTATTTTGAGCTACATTGTACTTGTATGACTTTTCCTATTTATTGCTTAAATAATATCAAAGCTTTATACAAAAATGTGAAGCAGAATTCTGCAGAAAACCCATGCTATTATGCAGAATTAGTGTGACTTTTTAGCTTGATTTTATGGTAATTTTCTGCTGTTTCTGCATTGATATGCACGCAAATATCTGCAGGCACTGCTCTGACATCTTCTGCATACAGAATACCGCATACAATGTACAGTATTTCTCAGGAATATTTCTGCAGAGAACTTAATGGGACATTTTTGCCTGGGTTGCCAGAAAGTCAATTTCAATGGTCAAATCAATTGTCATAAAATGCTCAAAAATTGCATCGAGGGTAGATACATGTACATGTAAATCTCATGACCCCTGACTTTTACATGGCAGGCATGGTCGATGAAAAATTCAGTGAAAAATTAAAAATGCAGAAGTAATCTCAAAACCGCACTGAGGGTCTGTGAATTCTGGGTGAAATTGATGGAAACGTGGCCTCACACCCACTAAGTTTGAACTTAAAATTATGCCGATTATCAGACAACAATAGGACATTCCTAATAGGGTGCATTTCACCTAGGGTTGTCCGATCGCTTTAACCCTGGTCCAAGGTCAACATTTTTCCCCCAAAATTTCGTTATAAGTGACACATACCCCTCTTTTTACGGGCAAAACGCCTATTTGCCGATAACCCACCCAAGGGTCAACTGCCCAATTTGGCAATTTAAACCCGTAGATCCCCAACGTTAGAATTAATACCAGTCTAATCTGGTCTTGAATCGTAAAATTTGAAAAAATAACCCTGCTTTTATTAAGTTTTTTAGGCCGCATAATGGCTAAAAAGTGAACTTATTTTCTAGGCGCAGCCATGAACTTGGCCCGGCTAGCCCTCTCCAAAGTACCGTAAATAACCCCCGAAAATATAACAGTACTGAACCAGGGGGATAAAAACCCTTAATTTTACCAATTTTACTGCCGCAAAATGGGTTTGCGGTCCAGAATGTACCGTGTGCAGACCACGTTACAGCCTACTTATCCGTGAAATTATTAACTGAAATGTGCTCGAAATGCGTTCAATTATGTTTCATAATTTCACCTTCGAAAGTATGCGGGGGTTGAACTCTTGTTCGTTGTTCAAAATAATTGGATAAGTTTGAGCTATTAAACAAACACAGGGATGCCGGAGGATTCCTGAGTTTCAAAAATTTTAAACTGTGATTTTCTTCTTGAAAAGGACCAATATGGGAGGTCTTAAATGTTTAAAAATTGCGAAAACAAACAAAGCAGTGTGTTTCTTATTAGAAATCTTCACAGCATTTCGTACCCGTACAAAAATGCAGAAGGACCAATATGGAAGGTCTTAAATGTTAAAAAAACATAATTGCAAAAACAACATTTGTAAAAACAAACAAAGAAATGTGTTTCTTATTAGAAATCTTAACAGCATTTTGTACCCGTTCAAAAAATGCAGAATTCTTCCTAAGAGTGCAGTATTCTGAAAACAAACGATTCCAGATCAATTTCAACAGATATTTATGTAGCCAACATTCGGCTGCAATTCAAGACCATTTTGCAGTAAATCACCATAAAACAATAAAATACAGAAGTCGCACTACGCTGCAGAAAAGCAGAAGCGGATTTTCTGCAGAACTGAGATAAAATTTCCAGAGATTTCCTAGTTTTCCAGGCTGGTTGTCCCCATGTAAAGTGATTTTCTTAAATTAAAATTTTTCAAAATTCCAATTACAAGTTCATGAATCATCCAATTTTATCACCACGAATCCCAGGCCTTCAGTTTCCAAACTTTCGTTGAATTTTCCCAATTTTCTGTTCAACATCCAAGAAGCATTCCCCAAGCATGACCCTAGAAATCACACATCCCACCCCACCACCGCGTTGTTCAGTGGATCAGAAATGTTTCCAAATACCTCGTTTTTTGGGTGTATCGAGCTCAGAAAGCATCGCTTCGGTTTATTAATTCCCCCAAAACTCTTCCGAGTGTGCCCATGGTCGGTGATACCCCTTTTCCCCCAAAGGTGAGGTTCAGCCCGAAATTTACTTCCCAAGTTACCCGATGCGGAACCGGCACTGTTCGGCATTCAACTTCCTCTTAACCCCCGTGCATTTATCAAAAAGGACAAGCACTAAACCTGGTTTAAAATGTGCAGAGTTGAAGGGGCTACAGGGTGTCCACCGCACCCCCGACCAGCCCCCCAGTGCCTCCATCCATCTACGCGATTTATCAAGTTTATTCCTTTGCCCTTTGACCCCGTCACCTCTGGCGTGCTGGCTCGCACAATAACTCGTTACCGTGGCATCTGAGGACGGAGGACTGGAGGAGATTCACCTTGCAAATTCTTGATGTCAGGTGCGATACCGATCTTAAGGTCCCTTTGCATGCCGGTTGTGAAATCTGACCCCTAACTTTATAATCAAATACTATTCATGGTGACTGCTAATTTCTGAAAACGACTTCCCTGAGTCTTCCAGGTTTTCCAGGGTCACATTCCCATTTGTCAGGTTATGATGAATACACTGTACATACTGTACACACATTGTATCGATGATACATTTTGGATCACCAACTGTTCGCCTCCAGAAATTAGGCATCTTTAACGAAATCTGGAACATACATAGTAAGTGCAAGCAGGAAGCCACATTGATATGAGGAAACATGTGTCTTGGATAGCTATTGACATACATGTATTTATGGCCGATTGCACCAACAATGATAACCTCTTGTTATCATTGTATCATCAACCAATTGATAAACCTCCAGTTAACGAAAGAAAAGTATTGCACTACAGAACAATGCAGTTAACCATGGGCATTGCTGTGCCATGGGTAACATTGAGGATAAGTTAACCCCAAGATGTCTAACCATCCATTTTACCACTAATGGTGCATCCGGGCCTTAAAACTGGTTAGGTTGAAATAAGTTAAATGAACATTAAGTACTTGTGCTGGACTCGTGCAGAAAATACAGGGCGAGTCAAATGTATGACACATTGGGATTAACCACAAACAGTTTCACTATTACAAAAATGAGTTTCTACTTTTCAGTTTCCTGGTTATTACACCACGTTTCTATTCATTCAATAAATCATGTTATAATTATAACATTAATTGCAAATAAAGTGAAGCTTAGTCGTGTCGCCAATTTTTTGAAACAAGAAACAAACGGCTGGGTTAAATGTTCCTTGTCAACTTAGTCAAAAAGTCAACTTAAAAATACTTAAATGTTGCAGATCTGAGGTTTTCAATCCGAATATAAAATGGTGTGAAAGTGGTGTCATATGACTGAACATACCATAATGAGAATTCATTATTAGCGGTGAAATTTATTGTTAGGTCCACCATATTTATGTTGAATTATCAGAAGCTGATCTGAAGTTCAAATATCCAGGTTTCCAAGTTAGTAGTCACCACACAGTTGATATCTCTTCAACACGTGTCACGTTTCCACAAGAACATCTTATTTCAACAGTCAATATTTAACAGAAAAACAGTGACCAGATAACCGAATCCTCCACGTGGATGGCAGGAATTTTACTGATTGATTCATTTCAATATTGAACTGCATGTCCGCCAAGTACGCGAATGGCACAGGGGTTTGGTGACGCCCAGGGTGTCCGGTCGTCCATTAAGTGACTTAATGGCTCGTTAAGAAGCCGTCGCAAACTGCCATGGCAGACACGTGACCCCGCCCACATTCTCCATCTCGTTTTCACCCAGTGCTCCGTGCTTTGGTGAGCGTGAACCACTAAGCACGACTTAATTAACCACAACCATTTCGCCAATTCCCGAACATGCAGGCTACTCACCTCTGCACATTTTTCATTTCGTTTGCATTTTTCAATTTTTTTATTTACCATTTTTTACGTCTCTATGTTTACGAGCCTGGCAGCGAAGCTCATGAGACCGTGAAAAAGCAAAGGTTTTAACGGGTGGTCACTTTTAATCGACAAAATATGATCTGGCCACTAAGGCGGTCGTGCCATGGTCATGTACACAAGTTTCTCCAAATATGCATGTACAGCATGATAATAAATGATGCAAAAAAATAATTTTAAAATGGGTAGAATTCGTTACAAACATTTACCAACAAATTGTGTTGAACTGTTACAAGGACCAAATTTCGGAAATGGTATAAAAACTATAAATGCATTAAAACACCAAATGCATTAAACTATTCATTTAATGCATTTGGTGGCAGCAGGTGGCGCTGCAGCCTCTAATATCGACCATGTTTTCATGTTTATCATGATTGCAAACCATCCATCCTTTGCTAAGCGCAAATTCAAAATAAAACTGAATATAACAGATTTCCTCACTTAAAAATCACCCAGGAATTTGGCACGATATACCAGCGGCCATCTTGAAAGGTGCCATGATGGCAAGTGAACCACATACATGTACAGGAAATCAAAAACTTTTAAATAATTTTTGTACCTTTTTCAAAAATGTGTCCCTTGAAACTAACAGTTTTTTAAGATTAATTTTTGTAATGAGGGTATGAATATATGATCACATTGCATTTTCCAAATTGAATCCTTGCATCATTACATGTACATGTACAGCTAACTTTTAAATTTAAAATTAAATTAAATTAAAAAATTAACTTTTGAGCAGCTTTTAAATAATTTTTGTACCTTTTAAATGTGTTCTTTGTAAATAACAGTTTTTAAGATTAATTTTTGTAATGAGTGTATGAATATATGATCACATTGCATTTTTCAAATTGAATCCTTGCATCATTACATGTTCATGTATGGCTAACATGGGTTTAGAAGACAGAGAAATGACCTTTTTTTCTTACACTGCAATTTGTATAATTAGACGGCGGTGCTAATGGGGTACCTTTCGTGGAAAATTTGCCAAATTACCAACGAATTAAACGAGAATCTATACTGAAACATCCCATTTTCTCTTTCATGTTATTCGAGGGCACTTTTTGCTGTGTGTAATGGTGTGCAATCCTCTCCGCTAGCTTAACCCACTTTAAACTTGGTAATGGCGTGTTTTTGACCAGAATGACCAGTCACCCTGTCAAGAATAATTTGCACAATTGTCGTAGGGTTAACCCTTTTCAGCATCTTCTCGCACTTTAATGTTTTTTGCTATACTAAGTAATGGCTAGTCACGACCCCAGTTTCTCCCTTAATCTTCTTTAATCACAGTTAATGCAAGCTCGTAAATTGCGCCTTAAGTCAGGGTAAAAAGTTAAGAATTTGGAAGACAAAATTAGGATCCTAATACCTGTGTGTGAATTTTCGCTCCAGTAACTTCAGTAATTCCCCATTTTTTTGTTTTTTATTAAGTTTCTACTTAAAAGTAAACAACAAAAAAGTGAAATTAACGCTAAAGATTAATTATGTATACGTGCCCAACGCATGAAATCAACAATTAAGGTTTTAAAAAACGTATCTGCGAGGGTTTCAAATGCCTTAATGTCAGTCAAGGACCAACATCAACATTTTTAAGTTCAGTGCAGTGTACTACACCCAAGGTTCAAAAACCGTTTAAACCAGAAAAGTGTACTTTTTTAAATACCGTATTGTAGTCGTGGCGTTAAATAACAGCACATAACTTCAGTATAACTGCATATACACTGTACATGTAGTTGCAATAGCTTCAGCAGCTTGTGCTGTCAAAGATAAGTCCATGACCTTCAACAAACTGACCATATTTCCCATGCATGCTACACTTCAGTGATTTTAATAGGAAAATTCCAGGAGGTCAATAGGCATAAAATTGATACTTCTCTTTAAACGTAATTGTTATTCAAATATATTTTGCTAATAAACTCAAAAACAATTTGAGTTCAGGACAGTTTCCCAGCAACTGAAGCAATGTTAATGCACTTAATGAGGATTTTGCTCACTGACTGCAACAAATTAAGTGACATGCACACATTAATGTAACCACAAACTCTTCAATATACTGTATAAAAACGTCAATTAATGTCTTCCAAATGATAATACTGTATGTCCATGTACAGTATCTCAAAGTGGGCGCTGCAGCCCCCATCCACCTGTCAGCCTAGAAAGGGACGATTGCATAGTTCTCTGAGAATGCATACTATTAAAACACATTTTTTGGATCAATGTGAGATAAAATCCACCAGTTTTGTTTTGTTTTGAAAAGAATTCTCCTACGATGCGTCTTCAAATACATGTACATGTAACATTAGTATTTCAAGTACCCACCATAGAAATCTTCATAATTCAAATCATGTTCAGTTCTGTTAAATTCTACGACTCAAGTCGGTTGGCTTTACATACATTAAATGATAAATCATCATTCATCAATACATGACATGCGTGACCAGATAGTGTGACGAGCTTCTGGTCACCCTGGCAAATGTAGGCCTAAACGTAGACTAACTAGCCCATCTCTTAAATCACAAGTGATTTTGACAGAAAATAAGTTATTTACTGTACCTTTATTGTAGTCCCCTAAAACGATCCTAGTGTAAAATTTGGGCAAGCTCTATGTCGTTAAATGTAAAAATTATGATGTAAAGTTTTCTAGTGAGAGACCAAAAATGGCGGCTTGCCTTATGAAAACAGGCTTAAAAAAATCTCTCCAAACTCTTAACTAAACGGGATTTAAATAGTTTTGAGTCAAGATTTAGTGTCATCACAATGCCATCACACAATGGAAACAATGTCTCAATCATGCAAGTCCGATTCAACAGGACTTAAAATCATTTGAATAGTGAAGATTAATTTGGTGTGAAGGGGGCCATAGTTGCAGGGTCATGTCCACGCACTTGAGATCGGTCTCAGACTTCAGCGTGGTTCTTTAGGCCTACGACGCTGTGGCACGAGGTCAACAGACGGGTCAGTGACAGTTGAAAGTTTCCATTTAATAAGTCACAAAGAGAGCGCGCATAAATCTTACGTTACTTTTTCAGACAAAAACCAATTTTCCAAATGTGGGTATCCTGCAAAGTTCAATGTCTCGCCCCGCTCCACTCTCATTGTTAGGGACACGTATAGTACCCGCTTCATTACCGAATTGCATTTTTGCATATTACATGTATTTGGGCGGCCTTGCCCCGAATCTGTCTAACAGCCCCCCATCTGAAAGCCACCGTCCCAACTTGTTACCTCCGAAAGGTGTGCCATTGTGTGCCTTACCGTTCCAGCTCATGGACTCCTTTCAGCGCCATCTTTTACACACCATCACCTCCATTCAAAAAGTGCACAGAGTTCGCACTCGCCCCCACCACTGCCAAATATAGGAAGTCGATGGAGGTGCCAATGTCGCCATCTTGAAAAATGGCCTTCGACTTCCTGGACCAGCTTAAACTAAACTAATTACAGCATTTCTGATCAAAAAACTGCCCCCAACCGCCAGGCAATCACTGACAGCTGCTAATCATCAGGAGAAGCTCACTTTCTCATAAGTGTCTATGGCTGCTTCATCAAAGTGGGCTTCTCCTATTGGCTTGTTGGCTGGCAGTGATTTGATTGGCTAACTCATATTAATAGTTAACTGTCATTTCACAAAATTCAATAAAATGGACATTGACTCTCTTCCTTTCAAGGTACAGAATTGACCCTAACCACCAGGCAACTACTACATGGTACATGTTTGAAATTACATGATCATAAAAATAATTCATAGATTTTTCTGATTTACAAATTTGTTGTATAATTTCTTCCTTCTCCAGTTTATGCTCTTTCAAAACTTTTGCTTTGGGATTGTGTAATTTCTGTTTCCTCCTCCTTTTTGCGTCTTTGAAATTACATGGTCATAAAAACGATTCGTGCATTTTTCTAATGTACGTGTAAAAATTTGTTTTGTTATCTCTTGCTTCTTCAGCTCATGCTATTTCAATGAGTTTGCTAAGCCTTGAAGTCGTGTAATTTTCGTTTCTTTCTCTTTTGACAAGTTTATTTGCTTCTTATAAATTTGTCTTAAAAATTGCGCCGATACATTAAACTGTTTGGATTTTCCTGAAAACTACCTGTTTAGTTCAATCCCCTGATAACTCCACGTTTTCCAGGTATTACTTTAGAATTAGTCATCAGCTTTAAGCAGGAAATAGGAAAGTCATTTCATTGTGAAACAACGAGTTATAGTATATTGGACGAAATTTTTTCCACGTCCATTTCCAGACGGTTCGTTAATATTCATTGCATTGTTCATTTCTTTTTCAGGTACTTCAGAAACCGCCATGTTTGACGTGAATTTTCACCCGCGCCCCGCCAGAGGTCGCCCCAGCTGGATCAGTTACCTGTCCATTTTGCTCACTTTGGCACATTTGGCAGCTGGTAAGTTCACTTAGGTCAACTAACTTCTCTTGGGATGACCACGTGTGGCTCTAATTGGCGAACTAAGACAGGTTACAACGTCCAGATTCTGACCATGCACACGTTGAAAAATTTCCCATATTTATCAACAAAAAAAAATTTTTTTTTGGACTACACTTTGGGCCCTCCCCCGCCAAGGAAGTCGACCGAAACTTTCCCCAGACCCAAAACCACGAGCTGATAATTATACGGCACGTCAATTACGCTTCATTTACACAGAGTACTCACTAGAAAAAAGTGCAAAGCGTGACCTCTGGCGAGCTGGGATAGTGGGCGTGTCCTGGCCAGGCCCCGCCCACCCCTCACTCATCGTCATCGCTTATTAATTAAACCTCCATTATCTCGTTTTCACGACCCCCAAATTGGCGGTGATTCCCCACCCACCAGTTGCCCTCACACCGTACTTAAAATAGCAAAGGTGTGTGAATGGCCCACCAAAAGCGTTACACATGTCCTGAGTGGCACCTGTAAATAGCCTTGAAAAAAACGTAAAACAAGGGCGAAAAAAGATCGTCTCATTCTCAACCTCTTAGTTCGGCTTTGATTGCCACAAAAAAACCTGAAAAAAAAAGTGCGCGCCACATGGGACTTGAACCCTCGTCAGGTGAATCAGAAAAGGTGAACGAAGCTGATGCCAGCGTGCATAACCAGTTCGGTATTGTCACGATAGGTAATTAGGTGATACCGCGCGAAATAGCCCCAGTAACATCCCCCTCTCCCCAGGGGTAACATTTCGGTCATGACTGCCCGCTGGGGGCGCCACCGATCGCCCCGACACGGTCGGATGAGATATTTCCGAGTAATTTGTCCTAGGGAACGAATTGATGTATTTGTTACTTGACCCACACAGGAAAAGTGAGAGTTCACATGTACTCCTTATTTATTGGTTAGAAATGCACAGGCGAGCACCTAATTACAGGTGTTATTACATCAGGGAATGGTGCCATCAAATCCTTGTATAGGGATTACTATTTTCTGAAAACGAAACTCCCTGCGTTTTCCAAAGCCATTGACGCCAAGGCAATAACTTTTAAATAAAAAAACATTAATTTTAAGCAGTCATTTTGCATGGCTTTTACTTGTAAAGATCGAAATTCTTTGGACTAGTCCCATATGGAGAAGTCATGCATTTTTTAACGCATTCCACTAAAAAGCATTTGAAAATGTATGTTGATCGAGAAACAATTGTGCAATCCTTGGATTAAAATCAATTTTGAAATGCATGTATATTCACCAATAACAAACTGTGTTAGGTATTATGAAATACACCGTGAAACCCTTTCCACGATGCACTTTGTTATGTTAGAAATAACTGCCTTTCATAATGAGAAATAATTGTTGGGAAATGGTTAAATTGATTATTATTAGGAATGACGTTCCCCCAGAGATGAAATATTTAGCTTCCCTGCATGACTTTTCCAAGTTTCAAACAAATTTCCCAAACCACATTAATTGAGCATTGGAAACGCAAAAATAGGACATATGCCAATGTACTGAATGCTATGCTGCTTACGACATAGTATATAAACAGGAAAAACAATACAAATTTTCGTAAGGAAACATATAATTTAGATCAGTTTTTTAACTCACGATTTCATTATCGATTCATTTCACATCATTTATCTGAAACACACCATTCTTTATGGAGTTTCACCAGAACCTTTAATAAAACAACATTTCTTGGAATGGACACGTACATGTACACCGGTAATTTTACTGTTCAGAATTAATACGTTACGGAGATGTCAAAGTTGGACAAGCTTTGGAGATATCTGACCACAAGTATCCGGAAGTTAATGTTTTCAAAACTTGGTGTTCGTAAGGGCATGGAGGTCGTCGAATTAAACCTTCATCCTCTCAGCTAACACAACTTCCAAATCACAACTTGTTAGTGTTTAAGCTATTTTGTTCATTCTCTGCTTGATAAGTAGCCCAAAAACCACTTTTGTTATGCAAAATTTATTACAGATTCGCGGTGATTTGTTGAATTTCCCAGTTAGTTCCCTGACTTCGTCCTGGGGAAGTTTTTATCATGGTCTGCAGGCATGGCGGAAGAAAGGGTTATAAATTCCTGACAGAAAAAGGCAATATCAAGGCCAGTTGAAAACCGAACACGTTTCAATCTAGGAAGTTTACTTTAGGAAATCTGGCAAGCCCCCCTGGCCCAAACTCAATTGTTGAGATGTTCTTCCTAGTGTTCGCTCATCCATGGCGATGCAAACACGAGTAAATCCTGACAAAGCTGGCTGCCAAATGCCAGCTAATGACCAGAACGCCCAAATTTGACTCATCCGATTGCCACCCGTGATCTTTTCTCTGGTTTTCATTCTGGCCGATTCTTACAATCGTCGACCATCTTGCCATTGTGGCGCGTTGCAGCAACCCCTTCGTTCCTTAAGAAATTGGTCGGAATTTTTCCCAACCGTTTTTTCCTCGCAAACACATTCGAAGAAAAAAGCTTGGTGAATTTCAGGGTGGGGTAGCTCGGATTGAACAAAAAAGCGCTCGGCTCAGCGCATGGCTAACTTTTGTGGAGTCTCCCAAATTCACGCATGCAAATAAATGGGCATGGACAGGTCAACGGCCATCATTTCACTCTCTTATGTCATTCAAAGTAATCTTTTTTCTTGCTGCGAAGATTGTTAAGACGTCAAAAAGCCAAGGAAATGCGCATTATGCCGAAAAAGCATTGAAATTCGCAATGGGGAAAGCTGCCTCTGTCCTGAGAATAACAAATACACTCGCCAGGAATGCGTTTGTTTTGTTCAGTTTTTTTGTTTATTTTTGCATAATTCCTTGTTGGCGAGCATGTAGGGTGAGGAAAAAGCAAAATGGCTTTTCTGGAATCCATAGACCCAGGACGTCATTTGCATTCAAGTCGTACATTTGTTTGCGTTTTTGGTGTTTTGTAATTAGGCTTGTTCGCTAATTTGTACAATCTAATGTATTTTCCAATCATGTAAAACATTGTTTCCACGCCTTGCAGTAGATGGCGCTGCATGAAACGCGATTCTGAATGACAACAAAACTTGGATAATTCCAATAGCTGATAAACTATAAAAACGATAATATAAGACCCTGTTTCACCACCACAAAACTAGTTATATAGTTTTCAAGGTGTAAACTCAACAGTTAACAAATCACTAAAATGAAAAAATTAATACACAGGAAACTTCGCCAATTAAACTGGTCAGAAAAATGGCTTTAAAATTTTTTAATTTTGCTGATTTATGCATTTAATTGCCCATTGCTCATTTCCTCCAAAAACTTAGCTATAATAGAGTACGTTGACAAGGGTGCGGCCTCCACTAACCGCTGGAAAGTTATTAACAAAAGTTATGAATAAATATCGGAACAGATCGAGTGAAAACAAGTTTTGTGCCGGCAATAAATGTAAAGTATCTCTTGTAGATGCATTTTTCCTAGATGTAAAATACAGATTAGATTTAAACTTACTAAAGAAATCTGAAATTAACTTGCACTACGATTACATGCAGACATTAAAGCCAGTGACGTATCTACGAATCTGTTATGGGGGTGATCTAATCATGTCGATATACCTAAGTGAAATTAAAATTTTGTATTTTTATCGCTCCTTTGAACAGCCAGTTAGTCTAAAGACCAGTATTATAGCCTCACATACACAAGTAGATGATACAAAGAAAAAACACGTACAATGTGTGTAAATAATAGTTGTGTGTTAACCCCTTTGGTTCTTATTCTTAAATGAAATTTCGAAAGACAAGCTGCTCGTTCGGACTTCCTATTTAATTTACATTAAAAGGGATTCAGAAATAAAATAATTCGATTCAAGTCGAGCTTGGTTAAACAAGTTACCCGAGTGAAAACAAGTTCGTTGGAATAGGTACAAAAAAGTTTGCGAAGTGGTTCACACCTTTTTCGGCGCAATCACGTAAACCTAATAAGTTTTCAATAAAGTTTTCTGAAGGAAAAAACTACATGGCGGAAGTCCATATTGCACAATTAAATGTTATCAACTTGCAATTCTGCCCTGTTTTCCGGTTCAAAACAACGCTTCACTGCCTCTCCAATACCACAGCCAAAAACACCCCTTGGAAAACCATCTGATTACCCAGAAATTCTCAGAGAAAGTGCAGCGATGAATCCCACAATCAGAAATAATTTGCGGTAACATGAAACCAATGAAGTGAATATTGCCCTTCGCATTGTAATTGAAAGCAACGACTTTTTTCCCATAAAAACCCTATCTTCTTATACCATCGTAATATTTCGAACATAATTTCATCGAAAAATCTCATTGACGGTTGAAATGCGGAGATAATTGCAAATTCGCTGTAAAAACTCCCATCAACCTTCTCGTTGGAAAATAATAAAACAGGATTCCCAAAAACAATGGACCATATATCTCCATTTACTTCATGGTTTCATGTCTTCCTGTCCAGGCGGTTATTGTAATCATTTGAACTTATTGCATGCTTCAATTTTTTAATTCAAAAAGCAACAGCCATGGATTGTAAGGTAATCATAAAATCCTAACCTCATTATAAAAATTCAATTTTAAATAACTGTCGAGTTACAAGGACCATGGTAGAAACAGGTAGAAAAGTTTTTCATTCCATATGCATATCTGAATTGCATTTTTCATTAAAATAAAAAGCACATATCAAATGGGCCCAGAACAAGATCCCAGAATCAACCCTTAGAATTCTCAGAAAGCCATCAAACGTGTATCTTTCCGGGATTATGCAGTCAGCAGTTCCGTTTTACCTTCGTCATCCATTATTATTATCATCACCATCTTTATAGGTTCTTAAGCGCGTACAATGCCAAGTTTACTTCTGGTATTATTAAATTTTTCAAAGGGGGGTTGAGTTCCATCGGAATTTGCGTGGGGATTTTTCTGGCCGAGCAATGAACTGTTCAGAAATTGCACTTTAAAGACAAAAAGCCAATCGCGCCCGACTAATTGCCGAGGTGGTCAGCAGGGGGAGTCGGAATGCCACGAGGAATTAGTGTTTTTAGTGCCGAATAGAAAACCTCAAAATATTTACAATTTCATGATCATTGCACGCCCCTTTAATTTGCCAAGAATGAATCAGGGACTCGGGGTGGGGAGGATAGCAAAATGAAATATGGGGAACATAAAATTAATCGACAAACTGAAAATTAGCATCAGAGTCCTTTACCAGTGCGTTGAACTGAATTGACAAACAAAGCACAAAAGCAGAAAAAAGGTGAAAAATGAATAACAACGTTGCATTTGATGCAAGATTCGTAACGTAAGATTTTAGTAATAAATTTTTCTGAAAAACTTTCTGCACTTCATGTTTGAACTTGAAAGAATCCGGAAGTGGTGATTAAAACGTGTACGCATGAGTAATTACTATGGCGTCAAGGACTTTTAAGAACCTTAAGCCGCTAACTAGGTTCTTCAAAAGTACAAACATGTTCAAAATTGGAGAGCTTGAGAAACTTATTATGAAAGAAACTGACATTACTGTTCCTTGTGGCTGAATTTTAGGTAATATTCAAGAAAGTTCTAGAAAATCAAAAAAACATAAAAATTTAGATAACTGCACCAAAAGTGCACATCTAGAAAAAACATGTGCATGCTGATATTAATTATTCAAGGGTTCTATGCAGTGTCAAACATGCAAGTGCTATGTCCAAAACAACTGCACAAATTTTACCAATTTTACATTGTAGAATTTCACTGTCTGATTTGGGCATGTATCCTAAGTTAGGAACATGGCTTTCGCAGGTACTATAAAAATATATCATTAATAATGCTGGTAGTTTTTCGCTGAAAACGAATTCGAAATGTCAAATTGCCAGGACTGGGAAAGAATTCCGATATATTCCCACGGATGAGAACAAATTCAGCATAATCACCAGTACAGTGCATAATGCAAAAAAGTACCTGACTATCTCAGTTTGATCAAGGAATTGTTCGGATTCCTTCGGTCGTGCTCAACAGATTCCTGCAAACGAGCAAATTATACGAAAAATGTGGTAATTCTGTCAAATTAGACGAAATACATGTAAGGCACCAGGCAGATGAGCCCACAAATCATCAAAGAAGCTTCAACCGGAACCTACTCGACAGTGGAGGCTGCAGACAATGGTCAGACATTGGAATTGCACGCCATTCCCCAAATTCCTCAACAGCAAAAACAAAACGAAAAACTCGAATGAATAAGAAATTTTTAGATCCCAGGGGGTGTCTGGGCCGAATAACAAGATGGACACATGCCTGCATAATCCTGGTCCATTCAATGGACCTTGAAGCAATGTGCATGCAGGATTACCAGGTTGCTGACCTGATAATTTCCTGAACAGTGTGTTCCTGCAAGCACTCTTCAAGGGTTTTCCTGACAAAGAGCAACAAAACGATGGGAGCGCCTCAATGGGTGCAAACAAATTGGATTTCGGCATCAGGTGTATGTACCACGTGGACGATCAGCCCTGGTGCCTGTTTCACCCGATTGCAACCACTCGGTCGAGGTGAAAAGCTAATCCCAAAAGTGCACAAATCGCCTCCCACGGCGCGGAATAAAATAATAACAAAATAACACTTTGGGACCAGGGTATTTTCTGCTGTACCACGACCTTATCTGCGGATCTGGATTCATGCAATCCTTTCACACCGGATTAAACTCCTGGCCACGATTTTGGCATTACGTGCCGAGTGACCAGCCAGCATTATCAGCGTTTCATTGTCGATCGACAGTTTCCAACAACTGCTGACAATAGGGTTACCTGCTTATTTACAGTGGCGTCTGGCTGCCTTCGAGGGTGGCCCATCAAAGCCAAATATTTCGTTTGCATCCCCACAACGGCGCAACGCCATGCACTGACACTTGATGAACATCAAAAATACATTTTTCACGCAATTCTTTTCACCTGTCCAATTTCAGAAATCCCTGTTTCACCTGTCATTCCTTGCCCTTTACAATGAGTGACTATTCTTTTGCATATTTTCAATAATAATTGAACATCCGTGCAAATCCGAACAATATTTATGCACCTGGGAGAAAAATTCAAATTCAAATTAAATATTTGATTTGCACGGGGGTTATGATTCAAGGCACATCGAGCCAAGCAGTGCAAAAGTCGCTACAAACAGCATGTAAACAGTTCATGTAACTTTGAAATGATCACGTGACGTCCTATTTCCTGCGCCTGTGGTAAATCTAAAACCAGATACCTAACCCCCAGGTCAGGAGCCTTTGCAAACGTATGGGGAAAATACAGTCAAACCCCGTTATAACGAACTCGCTTATAACGAATTACTGGTATAACGAACAGTATTTTCAATCCCCGTCACCTATACAGAAACAATGTTAATTTTTACAGTTATAACGAATTGGATAAAACGAATTCTCGGTTATAACCAACAGATTTTCGAGGTCCCATGCACTAAAGTTACAGAACATCACTCGAAAAACACTGGCTAAACCCATTTATCAGTGCACAGAAGGTGCTGTCAAGATGTCATCGATCTGATGACAGTCTTTCCGTTGCAAGACAGTCCCCAGACAGTCCATCACAGCACAATCTTCAAAAAACATTATTTCAAACAACTTTTACTCGTAGGTGTGCAGGGTAGTTAAGTGTCTGAATGAAATTTCGACTTGCTTTTCATTCAGACTTTTGACACTTTTGGACACTTAGGACAAATATCGCCAAAGAAATAATAAACGATGTTCAACGACAGATTATTTCAAATAAATCACCACCGCGCCCTCAGAAAAGTTGTACAATACAGTACAAAAAAAATGTTACTTAAATATAAATACAATTTATTTTTAAAACTCATATTTTTCAGGCTACTGATATAACGAACTACGGTAATAACGAACTAATTTTGGTGGTCCCGTGCAATTCGTTATAACGAGGTTCGACTGTATACCTGGTTTTAGCAAACTTCAACTTGTTTCAGAAGCCTCACTTAACCATTAAACACCATGCTCGACACCAGTTCCTGGAATTCCTGCGGTCAGATTGCTCGTTAAACGCTGTTTAACACATAAATTAACGTCTCTCGTCACGTAGGAAAAGCCTGCCCAGTAGCTGTTAGGCAGCGCATTTGAGTTAAAGAGCCACTTAGGCATGATTGAGGAGTGATGACACTTGGTCTTGAAGACTGTCTCGTAAACGATTAGCTTCGGAGTCACGGCGCTCTTTTTTTTCGCCACTTACAGCCCAAAATTGCCGCTGGAAGCGACTTGTTAAGCGAAATTTAAAATGGAGAATTCGGATGTAAGTAAACGAGCACGCACGTCGCATGTCATAAAAGTTGCCCTTAATTTATAAGGCGGTGTAATCATTTCAGCAGGTGGGTTATGGGTGCTCGGGTGAAAATACTAAAGTAAAGAAACTGAATTTGTAGGTACAAGTAAGTAGAGGTTAGGTTAAACTGCGACAGTTAGGGCAGGTGTCATTTTTGCATACAAACCAAGCAGGGTTGAAATTCAAATATTTTGCAAGTAGTGTAGAATAGCCCCTATTCTTAAGTCTGCACGAAATACTTATATTCCAGACCTACTTGTCTACAACTTGTATTTTTCGTGGTTATTATGCTCCATAACCTGAACTGCCCCTATCAGCATGCAATCACTGCCAGCTTGTGAGCCGTAAGGGAAAGACCATCTATTCATGTTAGTACATACTATAACTGAATAAATATAAGACCGGGTGTGTAGAAAACAATGCAAACATTAACAGGCTACGCAGTGTAACTTGTCAGTGTTGGTTATATGGTTTGAGGAGCTGCACCGAAGTAAAAAGCACCTAATTATCGAAAAGATAAGCTAGTGATTCCACCATCTTGCCCACGCCTGTGTCCTGTATACTGGAATAGGACCTAGAGGGGGAAGGGTGGTTGTCCAAAAGCCAACAGAAGTGAAAACGAAGTTAAAAATTGTTCAATACGATATAAGTGAGCAATTTTCGATCGAAATTTCATTTTAAATAGTCAAAACATACCATCGCTGAATATTCACTGAGCAATTTATCACGCCGGGAGTGTTTGGACAACACTGATCTTGTGCTGTTTTATCTTTTCAGGAAAAGTTGCCTTCGAAAAGCTGACCGGCCTGGACTACAGGGGCACCACATTCCGCACGGTGGGCAACCTGTCGTTGCTGGACTGTCACGACCTGTGTCTGGAGGACGAGACTTGCAAGGCAGCCGCCTTCAGCTTCGTCGTCAATCCTTTGGCTCCAGTACAGGAGACTCTGTGCCACCTGCAGAACGAGACGGAAGCCAGCAATCCGACCACAGCGCCACAGAGGGCCATCAACATGTACTACTTCGTCAAGCTGCAAGTCCGATCTGGTAAAATTCTCCATCATACATCTATTTAAAAGCAAGCTGGGTTCACGCTATTTAAATGCAATAAGACATTAAAACATAAGCAACTTGTTACGAACTCTGTTGCACAAATTGTCAAACATTGCAGATGATCTCTTGAGTTTTGAATGCATGAAAGTTAATGTTTAATGATGCTACAAATGCAACAATTAGTACCTGCACAGCTCATCACTCATCACTGTTGCACAAATTGTTAAACATTGCAGATGATCTCTTGGGTTTTGAATGCATGAAAGTTAATGTTTAATGATGCAACAAATGCAACACTTAGTATCTGCACAGCTCATCACTCGAAACACTGCATTTCTCCTGTTTCAATGCCCACCATCTATTCAACATGCCTTTTGCAGCTCTAATAGCATTAGCTTTATCAGCCCCATCACCAACCACTGGTAGCAATTCACAATTTTTGCACAGAAAATGGCAGAATTAACTGATTCTCACTTTTACTGATCACTGTTATCCTTAGCTGAGTGCAGAGTTGCACCTGGTTTACATGCAGCGTTAGTCAGGCTTAGAATGAAATTGGACAAAAGATCATTTGTGCAAGCCCGGTACATCTTACACATGTACCATGCAAAATGTTATCATTTTTTTGCTAATTCTGAAGCAGTTTGTTTAACTTAGCCACATAACACGTTCATAACAAGTGTGGACCCAGCTTTATTTTCTCAAAAAATGTCCAACTTTCCCAACTGGAGACAATGACTCGGTCGATTGGGAGAAACCTCTCCGTACACGACTAACTCGCAGAAAAAACGCCATTGTTTCGTTAATTCGCGCATTTCTTCTGACCGAGCCCACCCACGATATCGGGGGTCAAACTCGTGGTCGCGGGGTCAAACGCAACACGTGACCCCGGCGTTTACTTTCGGCGGCAAGACGGGGCCAAATTTCCTGCATTTTCTGCCAATAATACGGGCGCGAATACCTCACGCCAGATTAGGCCCACGCATTATTCCCAAAACCACGACGGGGTGAAGCTAAAAGTGAAAAAAAAAAAAAAAAATTCTGCTCCATTATTATCAGGCGCATTTTTTTCGCATTGTACTCGAGATGAACCGACCGCAACCTTTAATTGTAGCAAGGTCGGCGCAAACTTTTCCCATACAGTTATAATGGCGCAGTGTTTTCAGGCCTGTTTGAAAGCGAAATGAAATGGCAAAAAATCTGAAAATAAATATGAAAAAAACCGCCCTCGACCTGGCAGATTCATAAAGGCAAAAAAATGGCAGAAATGCAGGAAGTGAAAATGAATTGTAATAAAAATAGGGTTTTGTCAGCCCACACATGCAAGTCTATTCACGAAAGATGAACGAAAATATTGTTATTGAAAGCGCCATTTCCATTGCCGGGCAAATTATTTCAGCGGCTGGCATGACCCATTGTTTTTTCTTCTTCGACCACAATCGGGTGACCTAACCTGTAGCCTGCCTGTAGAAACACAAGAGGTGGGCCGGGTAGGAAATCGTGAAAAGAAATCAGGAAGAAGGACATGCAAACCTTACGCCATTTATACGGTAACTTTAGAAAGAAAACTAGCCAGACAGACAGTCGGACAATGGCAAGAGTAACAGTTACATGTCTTCTCCATCAGGCCATCAATGTCCACCAAATTCCGCTGTTTCTTGAGGTCATTTAGAGTTCGCATACCAATTTTTTTGGGAGACAGCTTGACATGATGGCGGAACCCGAACGTTTAAAAGTTTACCATTAGTACCGGTATTATTGCAATATTACAACAGATGTCCCCCTACCAAATGCTGCTCAAAAAAGCAAATGTACCAAAGTAATAGTGGCTGTGCAGCATGCATGCCATGAACGAGATACTCTTTATCTTGAACTGCCCCATCAAGATCATTCAAAATGTACATATATCTCTTAAACTATGTAATTTCGCCGTCCTCTATAACTTTCAAATTGGAACAATTGCGCGATAAGTACATGTACATTTGAAATTTCCTTGATGGTACGGTTCAACAAGGTTATAACTTGTAGAAAGAGGATGTAATCCATCAACCTAATTTATGGGACAGTTAATTGCCACCGCAATTGACTGATAATTTCTTGTATGACATACGAAAAATAAGACCAATAACATGAAAACAGGGAAACGGCATGTTCTAGCACAAACTAAATGCATGCAAATGCAATGACTTGGCTCTGCAGTGAATGCAATACAACGGAATATATGGGAATTAGGACTCTGCACTTCTAAATAAGTCCAAACAGATTAAAATCGAATAATTTACAATTGATTAAGTGGCATGAATCTGCCAGAATGCTAAAGTTTGTTTCTTTTGCTACAGAAAACGTCTGTGCTCGGTCGTGGACCTTTGAGCGAGTGCCGAACAAGTTCCTCCGTGGATACGACACGGCTCAGCTCTTCACATCGACCAAAGAAGCCTGCCTGGCATCGTGTCTCAACGAGGCAAGCGAGCACTGAAGTAACTGTTAGTTTTAACTGCAAACTCAAGAAACACGTCTAACATCCATCATTTCTCACGTCTTCCAGAACCGCTTCGTATGCCGCTCAGCGGAGTACAACCACGCCACGTTGCAGTGCACCTTAAGCGAGTATGACCGGAGGTCTCCCGGCGCTTACGTGGACTTTGCCGATGCCCGAGGAGTGGATTATTTTGAGAACCTCTGCAATCAAGGTAAATTGACCATTCAGTTAATCAAACACGAAAATAAAAAAATGGCCACCGAGGTTACCTCTACCAGAGCGGTGTATCAAAGTTTTCAGCTCATATCTATGAGAGCGTTTGATGATATTACCGCGAAATTCTGTGAATTACAGGGGATGAGGCATGTACTGGAGCTCGCAATTACATCATACCGCAGTTCGGAGTGCCGGCCGACCACGTCGCCCATCACGTGGACCTCAACTACTGGACGGACAAGGCTGCCGTCGTGAGTGATTTTACAAAAAATTTCAAAAATTATCTGGAAACAACACAATTAAACTGTCGTGGACAGTCCATGACCATGCCAAAAAAAAAGGCTTCAAACGTATGTGCCCGCTGATTCTAGGCAACTTCTGCGCAAGCATGCCGCCGTGCCTGCGAGCTGGAGAGAGACTTCACTTGCCGGTCCTTCCTGTACAAGATTCCTCCAGAGGCCGAAACCCAGTTCAACTGCATGCTCTACCACGTTGACCACTTGGCCTTCCCAGATGGTCCGAGCACCTTCCATGCCGACATGCCCATGCCGCTCATCGATAACGGCGAGAAGGGCGGCGCCTATTACGAACTGGTTTGCACTGGTAAGTCTCCAGGAGCATCCGTGGACATTCCTAATGCATCAGCAAGCAACTGACCTTTTACCTGACATTTTAGACAAGCCCAGTCCCGCATCAGTGACGGCCAACCCTGAGCTCGCACCGCTGGCCCAGGATCCGACAGTGGGCACTGCCACTCCGGCAACATCTTCCAGCACGAAGCCCTCCGAGACGAGAACTCAGAAGCCCAATGATGCCAACTGCGACCGGCTCGGAGTCTGTTATGACGGTAGGCTTCCAACTCGGTTTCGTTTCTGAATTAGCAGGACATGTTAAGAGCTCCTGTTCTTTAAACCACAGTTGGCGTTTCCTGCAAAGACACTCGGATTGTTGTTAGAGTCAAGTCCAGCCGCCCCTTCAACGGCAGAGTCTACGCCTTGGGCCGATCGGAAACGTGCAATGCTGATGTGAGGAACAGGGACAACTTCGCTCTTGATTTGACGATGAACGACCAAGACTGCAACACACAATCACTGGTAAGTTATCAAATATCTTTCCCATTTTGGTCATGGGAGTTTGGTTGCATTCCTGACCCCGAGACTATGTCTAATTCCACAGGGTGGCATCTACACGAACACCATTGTAATACAGCACCATAGCGTGGTGGTTACCAAAGCAGACAAACTCTACAAGATCCGATGCACTTACGACATCTCTTCCAGAAACATCACCTTCGGAACGATCTCAGTTGGGTACGTAATAAGAATTTGCGGCAACTCTTTCACTACTCATCACACATTATCAGCACAATCTGACGATTTCCTGCTTCAATTTCACAGGGACCCAACAACGATTAATGTGACCGCATCTCCCGAAGCGCCTCCACCAAAGATACTAATCCTCGGACAGAATGGGCGGGAGGCTGAGGCAGTGAGGATTGGAGATAAACTCACATTCCGCATCGAAATACCACCAGACAGTAAGCAGCACTGGAATCCGATCGCAAAATCAAATGTCGAATAACTGTAAAAAAGGTACATCACTCAATTTTTTACCCCACAGCGCCTTACGGTATCTTTGCAAGAAGCTGCGTTGCCATGGCCAAGGATTCGAGAAGCACGTTCGAAATCATTGACGAGGATGGGTGAGCATTAAGCCCTGGACTCATCCACAGGATTTTGATCTCAAAATGACCATTCAATCAACACTACTTAAATATTGCAGATGTCCAGTCGATCCCGGCATCTTCCCCCATTTCACGCGCAACGGCAATGCCATTCAAAGTGTGTACGAGGCTTTCCGTTTCACTGAATCATACGGCGTCATTTTCCAGTGTAACGTCAAATACTGCTTAGGACCATGCGAGCCTGTAAGTCGCTCGAACCATCTTCAATACTAGGACCAACACCACCAGAATCTGGTCATTTTTAACCCCCGTTATCCACACAGATAAATTGCTCGAAAGGTCGTGAAGGCCAGGGCCAAGAGGAGTCGTGGGGAAGGAAGAAACGTTCCAGCCGCAGTCACGGAAAGGATTCTCAGAGCACGGATGATAAGGGAGCAGGACAGAACACCAAGGACATGACTTTAAGCCAGGAGATCCTTGTGTTGGACTTCGACGACCCGAGTGCCAAATCTCTTACCTCAGTGCCAGCCAAAGGCAAGTTGTAACATACATTTTTTGAAAAACAAAAATTCCCCGCTTGAAAATGACGATTTATAACACAAGACTTGTTTTCACGTTAGTATTAGGAGGATCACGTACAGCAGAAGACATCACTTACACCGACACGATAGCCGTCATTGAACCTTGCCCTACTAGGACGTCCGTGCTGGCCTTAGGAGTGACGTGCGGCCTTTTGGTACTGCTCTACATTTGCACTGTTTTCTACATTGCAGTCAGGCGCTGCGTCATAAACCAGAAGGTCTAAAGCAGACTGAATTGAACAAGAAAAGTTAGCAAACAATAGGACTGAAGACTTGTAAAACCTCTTTAACTGCCAAAATATTCCTGAAAAACGGTATGACCACTCATTGGGGGCAAAGAGCAATCAAACCACTTGACAGCCTCTTAAAATTTCCTTTAAGATTAACTAGCACCAGTATTGTAAATCTTTCTCAAGATACAGTGTGCTTTTCGATAAGCAGCAGATGTTAGTTTATTTTAACCACAAGCTACGCTGTCCTTCATGATCTACACAACATATTTATTTCTCATCCATCACCTATTTAACAAACTGAGTAAAAGGAACTCGGTTGAATAATCTGCAATGGGGAAACTGAGAACCCTGGAGTGTTTTGCGATGTACACTGTATAACTGTGGTAAATTTTATAAAGTATTAAGTTCTATCAAAATTAGCACCACATAATACGTACAGCCGGTTCGTGCCTTTCCTCTTTTTATAAATAATTGGCTTGTTGCATATGCAAAAAGAATTACCAATGTCACCATTTAAAACAGGGTAACTTCATTACTAGTACAAAAATAATTTATATTTTGCGTACAAGCACGAGATCAGGCTCGAAGCGGGATTCGAAATCTCAAAGGGTTGTGGCATTTAGAGCGATTTATGAGCTAAACTTCGCTGTCGGCGGTGTATCGTAGCCCTCCTTCTTCATTCCAAAGGCAATGAAAGGGCCCTTTTCATCATGAAACAAAATGAACGTTTGGTAAAAAGGGAGACGTTGCTATGATGACCGCTAGTCGGGGCATTAGCTCGTTCGATGTGAACGTATGCATTAATTTGCTATTTTTATTGTCAATTTTGGGAGGATGTAGTGTGCGGGGGAAAACGCCATTTTGCGCAGCACGCCCATTCAAGGTGTAAAATAATGAAGCAATTTGTTCGTGAGCAATGTTCAAAAATTGGATTCGGTCAGGGTAATGCAATGGTTCCACTTTCTGTACATATTGAAAATAATAGTGGGTTTGCGGCATGACGCGCTTTTGGCAAAGGTAAGGTGGGATTAATTTCAAATAAATATAAGTGAAATTAATCCATCATTGCTAGTAATGTATTTATGGGCGTTTACAATAAAAGAATTTTGTATTAAAGTTCGTAGTATTTCTTCAATGCTTGCACAGATAAGTGTCCAACCCAAAACAATGCAAGTAAAGCTATCCTTCTTTCTGTAGAATTATCAACTCGCTTGCAATCCCAAAAACAAGCGCAAATTAAATTACAGCTGTGCTGATACCTGCTCAGCTAACAAAACGTTGATCGACATACATTATACACAATTACTGAAATTTAGCACAAAAATACCCTGAAACTTAAATTTGCAGGTATTGGAAAACTTGGATAATAAAACTTAACGAGCAAAGCTAGACAATAATCAATATATCAATAGATTTCGTTTGAATTTATTAATGTAAAATATTATAACAAGCAGTACCACTTAAATATCCAGTTGCTTTCATTCGTTGTCCTGTTCCAGTCGCTGCCTCGTGAGTTCTACAACGTCGTCTATGATATCTGGCTTCAACAACTCTTTAACCTGCAAGCGTAGATTAAGATTTATCGTCAACCTCTGAGCAAAAGATATTAGATTATATTCGAAAACAGAGTGGTACAACTGTTTTAAACACCTGGTATTTTTGGGTAGCTATATCATGAGCATAAGTTATGCTCGTATCATAAAGCAACATTTGCTGGGAGGCGAGGGCCAAAATGCAGTTCTTCAGCATGGCCACAGTTTCACGATCCTGTCTAGGAACAGGCTGAACATACAAAATCGATTGTCAATGAAATGATACGATTTCGACCAACAAACGCAACACATGACTCAAAAGCCACAAAATTGTCACCTCGAGATTTTGTATAAAGCCGCCGCTTCCACTATGAACCTCATTATCCTCGTTGACAATCGGGCCTATCCAAACGAAGCCATTATTCCCAAGGATGATGCTAGCGCCACATGGGAGGTTGTGGAAATGAGTTTTGCGTCTTTTAACCAGAGACGGAGAAACCCGAACCAGAGATCCTTGGGCCAACTAGACGTGTACAACGATTTTTTAAATTTGACATCAAATGTGCCAATCAAGGAAACAGAATTCATCAATTATGGATCACCTTCCCGTATTTCAAGCTGCGGGTATGGAGTGACACGGAACCATCGGAATAGATTTGCTGCACTTCAGCCTACCAACAGCAAGTCAAGGAAAACCTCACACTAAGCTTATGTCAACTCGTCCATTGAGCTTTAAAGCAGTTTCAAGGATACACTAATCAAATCTCCTTCCTGGAGGTACTGCCGCATCATTAATTCATCCTCAGCACCGCGCCGCCTCTATAACGGCAAAGGTAATTTATGGGTCGGCTTACAAGCGAAATATTCCATTAATCAACAAAGAGTTAGCTGCCAATAAATTCCACTTTTTACTCTACCTCCCCCCAACCACATGTCCCATCGAATGCTGACTGTGGGCGTATTAAATTGAAATGAATTAATCCCATATCAGGCCACAAAACACGGGGAGGGACCGAACCACTGATTCGTAGCCAATCTCCTTTTCATTTGTAAATTGTTCGGTAACTCTTCGGAATAAGCCAACAATAGCGGCTAAGCTTTTTTCTACGGAGCCTGTTACGGATAGTTTTCGATTAGGTTAGGTTAGGTTTGGTCAGGTTAGGTTAGCTCAATAGGGTGTCCAGGGGGCCAGTTCTGCCCTAACCTAACCTAACCTAATCTAAAAGTATCCGTAACATGCTCCGTAGAAAAAAAGCGTGGCCGCCATTGTTGGCTTATTCCGAAGAGTTACCAATTATTCATATAAACTGGCATTCCTTTATGTTGATTAATGAAACTTTCATTTGGAAAGAACCGAAAACACTCAACACTCACTAGTTCCCCACCGGGCAAGTTGACCGAAGATAATGCCAGGATGGAATCGAGTCTGGAGTTAGTGTCGACTTTCCAACGTTTCTGTTGGACCTCTGTGATTCGGCCGATAACAACATCCCCAATTTCAGCATTATACCTGAAACATTGTCGCATGTTAAACCATCACCTCAAGTCACTTGGGGCAGATCTAGATGCAGAGGCTCTACCTGGTTTTCAATGGACGCACGGAGACCAGCCTGTTTATTTTCTCGACCACACCTGCCACAGATGCCAGCATTTGGTCCTCCTCAAAGAACGTGCCATGCCCTCTATAAATAAACGAGTTTATTCGCACTCAGGTCAGTCTGGGTTTAAAATTCGCGCAAAAGATACCAGGATAGCACATGGCGCCTTGAGCACCATCTCTTGACAAGTTAGGGCTACGGCATTTTGTCAGCCACAGAAGACTAGGAAATTACAGACCACCAAAAACAATTACCGCATGAAACTGGGGTCGCTCGTAATGGTATCCCCAGGAGTTACCAAACTTTTCGCCAATTCGTTTGGTCTCGATTTTCTCTCTCTCCTCTCGCAAGCTAATCGAATGTGGATGGACATTTTAGAACCAAATTTCAGATCGCACCTGAACCTAGGCACAAGTTTCGAATGTTACTTCAGCGCAGCACCGTTATGTGGGAATGCAATTGCTAGATGCTCACTGCGTCTAAAATGAGGTTCAAATCGGGGAAGTAACTATTTCCTGGCCACTACTCGATTTAATCCGGTAAGTTACCACGCAAAGGGACAACTGTCAACTAAGATGAACGACGTCAAGAAACTTAAAGAGCAGTACGGAGAAAAACACAAGGTCAGCATTGCATGCTTTACCAGTAGGTACAGTATGGAACGCTGTCCAGGAGATAATATCCCACAGATGTAATTCATTTTTTGCCATGATTTTATTCGTTTCAGGGCTTTGGATCGTATACGGAATGCATGAGTCGAGCACTGCTGACAGGCCTCGCTGCTTTTGCCCTCAGTAAGCAATATTAGGCGCATTAAGGGGCGTTCAAGTATTACGTCATGGGGGGGGGGGGGGACAGCCATGCAAATGCAGACAGGTGTAAGGGGGGTGTGACAATTGGCCAAATGATGGTAACAATTGGTATCCAGTTTTCCAAAAATGTTTGTGATTCATCACTTGTGATCAAGTTCATCTTGCTCAATCCGAACAATTAATCTTGATGCATTCTAATTCATTCATGCCTTTCCACAAATGTCGAAAACATTTTTGCATTCCTTGCTAATGCATAATTCAAGCTTCTTATTTCTATACACGAACGTATTTTTTGAAACCTCATTATTTGCTAGGAGAAGGTGCCATGTAATTTTCTTTTCTACCCTGTCTTAAAATTAGGATGGGCATGCGTGCAGATCCGGTAGTTGGAATGAAAACAGGATAAAATAACTTCACTAGTGGAAAAATTATGACATAATCAAGAGAATTACTGTAGACAATGCTCATTCTGGTTTCTGTATCTAGCTTTTTCCGGTACGTATTTCGCCCAATACCTGCTGCAGGTGAAGCTGCCGCAGAAACCAAAAACCAGGTTAATTGCACCAGCTGCACTTGGTTGTATAGTGGGCTGGATAGTGAGCGCTCGCAGAACCAAAAACTGCCAAAATGCATGGATGGCCGCTGAGGACAAGCACACCTATCTCGCTGATATTGAACCCGTCACCAGCAGCACTGCAGCACCAAAAGCCCAACCATTGGATAAAGGATTCTAGGATACACTTAGATTTGTCCGTCTATCTATTCTATAGATGCATAATTTGCACCTTTAGATATACACATGTACACGTTAAATCCGTGTAGGTCGCATTAGAGCCACAGTTTGACTGACGGCAATATTTATTTTGTAAATTATGTAGTGTCTGTTTCCCCGATCTCATGTAAATTCAATAAAAGCGTTATTTGGTTTGAATTAGGTTGATTATTAGTATATTATGAGTTGAAAATGTCCACTGAGAAAGACAATGTAATCAGAAGTTTCAAACTTAATTTCTGGGTATTAGGTACATTTCCACGTTGATACAGATTACTGTAAGTCTAATGGTCAGCGCTAATCTGGCTTTTCCCCAAAGAGATGGACAAGATTTGAAAGGGTCAGATGGAATCGCCATATTAACAGAATATGAATTTTTGATGAAGCTTTTCTGCATCGCAAATAATCTCCGAGATTGCTTGTCAAGTGAACCATTAATCCGTTGTGTCAGTGCACTGTAGAAACCACGATCTTTTAAGTAGATTATGACAATGCTGCCTGATCCGTATTCCCGAGTGTCCTTCAAGTTCCCTTATAAACAGGATAAAAGCAAAAACAATATGCCCAGTACGTCTTTAGGTTTGCGGGGAAATCATGACCAGAGAGCCTTTTACGTGCCAAATCAAAAATACAAAGGATGATTGCATGCACTCGGGTGAATTGCATTGGAATAACATGCCGAGTGCTTTTACAATTGTGCGTTCGCCAATGGAAAAAGGTAAGCAAATCTTTGATATGGAGTATCCTCACTAACCCAGAAAACTTCATGAATTTATGTGGTAATAAGTATAATTTCGTGTAAAGTAGATTATAGCTTGCGGATATAATACGGTACATGTTATGTCCAGCTCCAAGTTTGCCCAAACTATGTCATCCCTACTTTTTCAGTATACAAGAATTACACCTGTCTTAGCTCTCGCAATTTCTCCTTGTGATTTTAGCTTTTTCCTCAGACAATCATTGCCAGCCTAGGAGCCGCTAGGAGAAGCCCACTTTCTCATACCGTCTTTGTTAGGGCAGGGCATATTCTGCAGTCCAGCATTTTTTTTTAAATTCTGGGAATATAATTCAATACATTGTGAAGCTGGGATATTGTTACAGAACTTGTGCACATTTTTGGCAGATCAAGGCACGCCTAGATTATCAGGTTTTTTGTGCGTTGCTTGTTTTGGCTGGAAATGGACAGCGCCACAAGCTGCTAATAATAATATGCAAAAGACAGTGAATAGCCTTAGGATACCATCGGCAAATGGACGCACTTTCAGTGTAGGTGAAGTTACTTTCCTCATAACTACTTCAAGATCCATAACAACAAAATAAAACCAATTTAATTAATCTGTTATTCAGTGCCAGTACTGTAATAAGTTCTTCAAGCGGTCATCTACCCTGGCCACTCACTTGCTTATTCATTGGGACATCCGTCCTTTTGAGTGTCACATTTGCGGGAAGAAGTTCCATCAGAAATCGGACATGAAAAAGCACTTCTACATTCATACTGGTAATCTCACAGACGATGATCCCCTTCTATACGTAGTTATATACATAAAGAAGCTTGACTACGATTTACCCCCCTGTATGTCACTTTCCAGGAGAGAAACCCTACAAATGTCCAGTGTGCTTGAAGCCCTTCAACCAGTCATCCAATCTAATTACCCACGCAAAAAAACATTCAAGATTTTAGCAGTATTGATGTCCATGTTGTTTAAAACACCTAATTTGGACCCGCCATATGGCAGCCTAGGAGACTATGATCAAGAAATTACATGTAGAAATACGTTGCGGATATAAATTATAATCTAAAATTGTCCCTGTTCCAAATCCGCACAGAAAACAACACATACAGTTGTAGGAATTTCGTTGCCTGGTCAAACCTAACCTAAAATAACCTAAAAATGTAATTTTCGATTTAGCTGCCCCTTTTTAACTGCCAGGCAATCACTGCCAGCATACGAACCATTAGGAGGAGCCCACTATCTTATTGTGTCAAAGCATCAAATCAGGACATATTCCAAAAGAATTATCTAATCACCTAAGGGTGGATTTTTCAAAATATTTTTTTCTGAATTTCTCTTAAGTGTTTTGTCAAATTCTCGACATGGAATTTTTTCTGTGAACGAGTTTATAAATGTCATTATGTCACCACTAATTTTCTGCAGATATTATATAGAAAATAAAACAAGATGTGTGTAGCAGTACCAAACAAACTTCACACTGGTTCATTTTTTCCATTTATTTCTAATTCTCCCTTATAGCTGGGTGAATGCTTATTGGGGACGCTCGAATTTATTGAATTCTGACAAGTCAGCCAATATTTAGTCATTTGCAATGTTCGGAGTAGCATGGGGGTGAGAGAAAATTCAGAGTTTACGATATATCCTGGTTTGCACTTATCCAGACGTGCATTTATTCCTAATCATTTTTCCTAGACATTTAATAAACTATTTAATTCTATGTATACTGCTGTTGCAGGGATTCTCCTATATTTTATAGTTTAGGAAAGAGGTTTAAAATGGGCAAAATAAATTTGGTGTGGTCCAAAATATACAATGTGTAGGAATAAAAAACACTTTGACTGACAGTTGAACGAATGCTTTATCATGCCGCGAAAGAGACATGCATGGTAAGCAAACTGATCACTAATGTAAGTTTGTTTTTTTGTGAAATCGACATTTTCTTTACCCCAATGGCAAAGATCACTATCGATGAAACTTGATCTTGGAGGCTAACGAGATGCATGATAGCATTATCAGGCTAAAAACGAGGTCACCTCACACCAGGAGCACAGGATCACACCATAATCATCGTCTGTCCTCCCTTCAGGAGGCTGCTACATGACAACGAGCTACACCAAAAATCATGAAGTCGTTCGAAGAATGGAGAAATTGGGACCTAGAGGTATGCCAATGTTATGATTGTTAATTCTCCACCACAAAAGGTGATTTGTTCGGAGATGAAATTTCGTGAAAAAGATCGCTGTACCATAGCTAATAATTTTGCATCAACAGAAGCTGGACTTGCTGTGTTCACCTAGTAGGTTCAACAAACGTCTACCGGCTGACGAAGTTGTGTTGGCTCATCGTGCAGCAGTTGAAAAAGGTTTGATGAATTTTATTTGTGCAGTTATAAAACTACTATATGATAAACATAGCAATGAGTATCTACCATATGCACAACTCCAGGGTGTTCGAAAATCCTAGAACCAAAAGTGCAATTTTTGTTCTTAGTGAAAGTGATAAAAATGCTTTTCGAACATCAGAGACAGGGCTCCCACAGCTTCGGTAAAATAAAATCTCCTAATTGGAAACTGACCTTACGGAATTTTATTATTAGGAACGATGTAGTCAATTTTTTTTATAAATTACCAAAATAATGGACTTTTAAGTGTATTTCCAAGAAAAAATTTCCTACTGACGGTAACGTTTTTAACAACAAAATCACCAATTTTAATGAATTAAATAAAAATCAAACATACTGATGCTAATGCCAATGGCGCATTTTGTTAGAAAACTTGACCAAAAAAGATAAGTTTTAACAAGAAATTTCACAATCAGATTTCGAAAAACTAAAAGCAATTATTAAAAAATTAATGTAGATCACGATTCACGAATGATTAGCCAATAATTTTGTAATAAGTTAGTAAATTGGCTGACTTACTGAAACATTGTTAAAATGTACACAAATGTACAGAACGTCAAATTCAAACATAATTGGCGATAATGACAGCAGGAATCTTTTGGAAAAAATTTAAGGGTATGAAGAACTAATAAACCTTCTGCCAGTGAAGACAAACATCAGTTATGGACCAACAGAGGGGCAGAAATTGGACGTTTTCAACGAACATCCTCAAAAAGGTAATGCGCTTTATGGATTACCAACAGTATACTCATGAAAATCTGCAAGTATTACTGAACGCCCCAAAATGCACCATTACAGGAACTCCCATATTAGCGTACTTTCATGGAGGTTACTGGGCAATGATGTCTAAAAAACAAGGCTGTTTTATTGTGGCCAATCTAGTCAGAGAAGCCGATTGCACAGTCATTTTGGTGGAATATGATCTTGCACCGAAAGGTACTAGGGGTCAAAACTGAGGTAAAATCAACAGGTGTGAATCGACAATATTTTCATGTAGATGAAACATTTTACATGTAGTTGCGCTGGGAGAAATCGTCAACCAGGTACAGACAGCCGCCAAATGGATTATTGACACTGCCAAAACTCAGGGATCAAGGTTCGTATTTGCAGTATACTCACACCACGACCATAATCTGGAAGTAATTTAGGGGCACCCTGAATTTTTCATATTTTCTCAGTGGTGTGTATTTTGCTGGACATTCAGCAGGAGGTCATTTGGCTGCAATGGTTGCCACCTCACCATGGCTTCAGGATAACACAGAAGCTCAGAAATTAATCAAAGGTACAACTTGCTGCATCTGATTTCATAGGCGTAAATAATACCTTGCCAAAAAAGGCAAACTTTGCCTGATACAGTAGTAGGTTCAACGAACATAAAGCTATTGTCGTGATTCGGCATTCAGGCATGATAATCGAGCGATTTTACCTTATTATTCGAATCCCAACTGTCTTCGTTAGGCCTAACATCTAAAACACCACTTTCCCTAAACTAAAAATCACCGCATAAGTCGTCTTGATAACGCGAATCGCGGCACAATCAACGCGTTTCACCGCGAAGATGATAACACTGAATCTGAAAATTAAATTAACTCAAAATACTGAAATATATCAGAGAAACTTCAGGACTGTACAAGTCCATCTTGGAATACTCCACCGCTTCGGCGTTCGAAAAAGCAGACGAATACATAGACGAGAAAAAGTGATTCGCCGGGTAGTGCGTTGGGTGTAATGCGGTCCACGTGCGTTAGAGAGAAAAAATAGTCCCAGTTTAAATTTTTTACATTATCATAAGCTTTCAAATAATTCGAAGAAAACTTTGTGACAAGGATCCTTGGGAGGGGGGTTTTCCACAACAAATTTATAGTCTATGACATGTTCACGTGTATTCATTTGCAGGTTATATAGGTATCAGCGGCCTCTACGACTTGAGACCACTGGTCAAGTCATACGTGAATGGGCCTTTAAACATGACCGAGTAAGGTTTGGGCCATGAATTCAAATTTGATAACCTTTAATTTCCAAACACTAAGACTGGGTCGAAAATACGTGTATTTTTCAGAGAAGATGCTACCGCAAATAGTCCTATCTTCAAACTGGAAACAATTTCGAAAAATGTATCAGAAAAGTGTCCTTTTCTCCTGATTGCTGGGGAAAACGACTCACCAGAGTACATCAGACAAGCTCAAGAATTTCACCAAGTAATGACCAAAAAAATGAATTTCCCCAATAGTATCGATCTCTAAATTTTTGTTTTATGCAGAATCTGGTTGATCACCAACTCCAAACGAGCTATCTGATGATACCAAATGTTGATCATTTTAACTTGATGGAAAATTTGGTCGATAAGGACTACACCTTAACTAAGGTAAGAACCGGATAATTTAATTCATGGTTGTGCTAAAAATGTTTGGAATGGAAACAGCTCAATCTGTGCAAAATATAGACGTTGGTTCAATTCTGCCATGGGACACCCCATAATAGTCACTAACTGGCAATAAAATTACTCAAACATTGCGAATGACGGCAATGTTTTTTTTACAGTTAAGTTTCCAAAGTTAAAGATGTCTAATGTATTGCCTTGGCTTTTCTTTTCAGGAAATATTGAAACTGATCAAATCGGCCAATTAAAAGAAAGGACATATGTCACAGCCCTACTACAGGCCCTACCAATTAAATAGCTTCGTCCACCCATTAACCTCAAAGTATTTCTAATTTGCATCAACCTCGATTGTATATCCAAGGTCATCACCCTAGACCAAAATAGGTGCTGGGATGGTCTGCCATACTATTGTTGCTTATCATTTCAGTATCAGGTGTTGCCCTGATTGTGTGGCTGGCATTTAATTTTGTAGTGTTTCATATTTTCTTATTAAATCTAATTGACCAAATGGATTCAAAGAAAAAAAGTGGTAACTATGGTTTCATCTGTTACGTGTTGTTCATTGATTTATCGCTATAAAACATTATTGGACTTGGAGAAATTCTTTCAAGCTCTGAAGTTTTACATGTTCAGTGTTGACCTACACTGCATAATGACGATTCATGCAGTTACTATCTGTGATACGTGGAAGATAGCGTGGAATTGAGCTCACAACTGAAACTAACCTTTTTATAAGTAGGGAAAAAATAATGTCAGTGTATTTTTCAGATGCGGGAGCTTCCCCGAAAGCAAAAAGAAAGACTGTGTACGGTGCCGATGTCAGTACCAGAGTTCCCAACTTCCTGGTTCCCCTATTAATTCTGGATAAGAAACTGACATCATTCCTGTCAGTGTGTGCGGGCAAGGACTCCACTCTTGCCTCACTGAGGCCCCACATGAAGCTCATCGAGATATCGGGTCACGGAGTGCCGTGGCTAGCTGGTTGCCTCGCTGTGTTGTACATGTTCCGTGACCACTGGGCCCAAGAGATCACCATTAATATATTTGTTGGCAAGTGTCTGACAAGTTAAATTACCAATATTCTGCTTTTTCCAAGTTCGTTAACGTTAATCTTTACTCGCAGCTCTTCTGCTGGACATTGTTTTTGTGGGTCTGCTGAAGGCCATCACCCGTCGTGGCCGCCCTTCCAACAACGAGATGGACATGTTCGTCACCATCTCTGTGGACAGTTATTCGTTCCCTTCTGGCCACGCCTCGCGAGCCGTCATGCTGTTCCTCATAGTAGCTACCAAGTGCGACATTTCTGCGCTCATTCTGTCCCTTTTGGCGTTTTGGTTCATGTTTGTGTGCATTTCGCGAGTGCTCCTGGGAAGGCATCACGTTGGAGACGTGCTCGGAGGCGTACTCCTGGGTTTCTTAGAACACTGCGTAATGAATGTGATCTGGATGAGCCCCGAAACGGCGAATACTTTTACGTGGCTTTTCTACGATTATGATACCGCTGATGCATGATGATGCAAAACCCGCCTTCCAAAGTTACCTTACCAAAGTGACATTGGTTTTAAGAGTGGTGATACACCGTTATTTAAGTCACGGAGTGCTATTATTGAGTAAAAAGAACTTTCTCATTGCAACTTGTTTAATTGGTTGGTTAAATATACGCAAGGTCACTTGTTTTGAGAAATGAGAATGCTGTAAAATCTGTTATGATTTCATATGAAACTGATGTCTATAATGCCACCACCGAAATTGTTAAGTAATCGTTTGGCTGAAGATGACAACTAATATGTATATTTTTTTAATGCCAATAAAGATTTGATAAGCAAACATTGGAAGATAGTTTGATCGAAGGCGTTAACAGCCTTAAGGCAAAGGCAAGTTCTAAAACCAGCTCGAGTAACCACCACCCAACTAAGTACATAAAAACCACTGTGCATTTCGCCACGTTAAACATGGGGAAAGTATGTTGTGATGTAGGAACGCACCTTTTGGCCATGCGGGAATGCTTCAGGGAGGGATCAGGAACTTCCAGCTTCAGCAGGGTTTTTAGTCGGGCATTGGGGTCTCGCGCAGGTATTTTCGACCGGAAGGCACTTCGTGAATCTTGACACCTTTTGGGAAGAGTTTCGGGATCTCGTCTGGTTTGACGGTAGGAATGACCATGCAGTTGTCACCATTCTGAAATAAAAACTGATGCTATTTTTCGAGGCAATATAAATTCACAGGAAATGCTAATTACGAAGAAAACCCTCGGCACTTTAATAACTCGTGAATTAACTAGGCACGCCCACAGGAAACCCTTGAAACTCAGTTTACTGGGAAACAGCTGCGAGAAAGTAATCATGTCTTATCGCATGTTCAATATTAGCTGCCCTGGGAAGGAGTGTGCAAATACCCAAAATGTGACTCCAATCATTCCCACTGTTATTATCTATGTATCTGGATTCAAATCTCGAGGAAGGCGGATGAACCTGTCTGTCACCTCACATTAATTTTATCCCCTCACTTTTATTTGCATGTCTGAAAGTAGGCTAGACTTGTTTTTAATGAAAAGCAACTGATAAAACCAAAGGTAGAGTGAAATGCAAAAAAAAAAGTAGAACAAATAAAGAAATATTCAAGTAGGCCCTACCTTCCAATCTGCTGGCGTCGCCACTTTCTTCTCTTCAGTTAATTTCAGGGAATCCATAACACGAAGCAGTTCACTGCAATCAATCGATAAACCATCAATGAGAACATAAATAATGAACTACATAAAATCGTTATCCAGGTAATAAGTAGCAACAATAGCTACTGAATGATGTAGCTTACTCAAAGTTTCTCCCTGTCGTAGCAGGATAAAGCATTGATAATTTGAGCGTCTTATTTGGGCCAATAACAAACACCTAAACAAATTGAATCGAATAAAAATTGAATCACCATTTTTATGCAAGCGCAACACACGAACTACAAATCCACTCACTGCTCGACACGTAAGAGGCATGCCATCCTTTCCCTTTTCTACGGGATCCACCATGCCCAACTGGATGGCCAAATTGCGTTCCTTGTCGGAGATGATCGGGTAAGGAAAGGGCCCCTTGATGTTATTGTAGGCACAAATATCCTACGAAAATATACAACAGCTCTAGATATAAAGAAATGCATCAAAAGCCGGCTGAAAATTGGAAGTTTATGGTTCTACCTTTATCCACCCTGTGTGTGCGTCAACATCGTCGCAGGATAAAGCTACCAGCTTGACCCCACGGCGTTGAAACTGCGGCATGAGCTGAGCGATCCTTCCCAATTCGGTAGTGCAAACAGGAGTGTAATCTGCCGGATGGGAGAAGAGAATGGCCCAACTACAAACGGAAATTAAAATACGTTAGTTTCAAAATTTTCTCTGTTTTATCAGGGTATGCTAATGGATGAAATGGAAAAAGTAGTTAAATTGTTTTTGTAGATACCAACTAGACAACAAATGTAACATTCTCTACATTAATAGATAATATAATAAATATAATAATAATAATAATAAATTATAATAAATTTTATTTCACTTTTATTCGGTTCAATTCGTTACCCAGCCTACTGTTAATTAGCACACAGGAATAATCATATCCTTATATATAGGGAATTACAGGGATAACAGAAAGTTTACTGTTTTAGCTCGGTGCGTTAATCTCCATCAGGTGATGGTTAGTAATCATACAATTATGCACTTATAAGTTCATATCATGAGGAAGTGCAGAAAGGAGCCCAATATGCTAAGCCATATTGATTAGGAATCAGATAATTAGCTGCCAGCCAGGATACAATCACGAGGAAGGGCAGAAAGGCTACATGTAGCAGAAATAGCAATTAAAATACGTCATTTTCTGCGATGATACTGCTATGAATAGAGCTGTAAAAAAACAAAGAATATTTGACAGCTTGTACTGTACTTGTCAACTCAGGGTCGGACCACTAATCAGGAAATCCTACTTAACCCTGATGTGCTCCACTGTTTATTTTTAACAGGCATTCGCAAAGATTTGGGCAAGATAACCCATAGAATGATTTTGCCGCAAGTTATAAAATAATGCATACATGTACATCTAACGGTCAAAATAGGTTTCCTAAGCTAAATTTCTCTGCAATTCATAAAATCAAGAAGAAGCTTAGAAACAACACCCCCAAACAAATTGAAATTAAATTTGAAACCATTGACATTGACAGCAATTGCTTTCTAGTATACATGTAAATTCTGGCCAGAGCAACCAGTAGCATCAGTTGACGCCTTGCATGTGGTTTTGTCGAAGTACTGAAAATTACCATCAAGGACAGAGCTAATTTTTTGTGCAAATAGCATGTCAGCTGTAAATGACTGTTAAAGTGGGCATAAACTAAATTAATTATCAAAAGGATGTTGGACCAATTTTGTAATATTCAGCCATCGGCGCCTGCATTCTGTTAAATTGCGTGTATGGCTTACTTAATTAGTTTGGGAGTATTTAGAGGTACATATGTATTTAGAAAGTCAAAAGTAAATTTTGGATACCGTCCTTGAATGGTACGAGTACGTGATCGTGCGCAGCAAGTTTCCCCTCGTGGATTTTTAAATTACGACAACGATGGGAAAACTGGGCTTATTTGGGAGAAAAACTATCATCGTAAATTATCATTATCTCAAGTAGACAACGGTTGTTTTAACCAAATAAAAGACATTTTTTGTTTCTGATTCATCACCGATAAACGCATTGACACAAACCAGGGATAAATGATTAATTTACAACTCACGTCGACACATCCATGTTGAAGTTATCCAGAGATGTCGCTTTCCAATTAAGTGCTCATGATAATTGAAAAACCTTGTACCGTAGATGCATTACTTGAATGCCCTACATCACACCTGATCCATATAACCGAATTTTAGTACTTGTACCCACATTTCTCAAGTTTTGTAATTATATAAGAAAATATATGCATGGGTCTATGAACTCCCCTAATTTCTTTCTTTTTTGCTAATTAGATCGAATGATCCATAGCACAGAAGCTTTGAAGGAGAACAAACTGAAAACAACATGCGATTTCAGTTGTGGCACAAGTTGGCACATGTCGATCAGAACATCAAAAGTAATTTTTTTCAAGATTATCTTCAAATGCAGATTTTTGAAACATTTTGCAAATCTTTCCAAGATTGATATTGAAAATGTTAGAATGCATAGAGCCCTACCTTTATTAGCTCAGGGTATCAAGGCCATGTTAGGCTAACGGTAAGTATTTTAGGTAAAGAAAGCTTAGATAAAAATTGTGTTCACGCCTAACCCAAACAAACGTGTTCGTAGCTCACGATGGTCAATTACATATAATAGACTTTCTGTACTTTTGGTTTATATGAATACCTTATTGATTAACTTTAGTTTATGCATGGGTAGAAAAACATACGAAAGATATAGTTAAAGAGGTGACAGCAGCAGGTGAACAACATTAGCAAAAGCATTTTATCATTTGACACCAACAACATTTACCTCATGCATTGCATCATTCGACTCAATAATACATTCATGATAGTGTTCCTACACCGCCATTGGCAAATGTATGAAAACCAAGCAAAATACGAGTGGGTTTTGAATCAGCCCCTCCACGTTATATGAGAACCTCCAGGGTTGGTTTCATGGGGTTGCAACTTCCAGTGTCAAAAGACCAACCGCAGACCAATCCCATGACATAACACGCCTAAGTCTATACTTGACAGTCCAATTCCAAAAATGATATACCATAGAAAAAGATTAAACTCACCTATTCCCCAACCATTTGTGAAAGCTTATTCTTCCTTCGGTCGAATCGGCTTCAAAGTCAGGGAAAACGTCGCCCAAATTGACCATTATTTCTTGGGGTAAATTGTCAGAGAACAAATTGGGGAGTTTTGGAACGACCTTGTGAGAATGCTAGATCTGCAAAGAACTTCTTCGAGCGCTGTCTTTATAGGTAGCGTCGAAGACACGCGTGACAAGCTGTATTTTCCAACTGACAAATCAACGAAAGTAACGAAAGATATCTTCAAATAATTAGCGGCAATTTCACTGATACCGACGCTCAAAATCACGCATAGCAACTGAGCAGGACGCGAAGTTCCAAACGAGATAGAACAAAGTCATGTGACCTTTTTCGATTTGCACTCGTCTCGCGCAATACACATATTGGCTTTGCGAAACAACATTTGGCCATAATATTCAAAAAAACACTCTAAAAAACGACTTCAAAAAGATATTCACTTTGGAATTTTCGATATATAACCACTTCGTTAGAGCAGGGTATATCGCTCCGGGAAAACACTCCACATTTATCAGTTAGTAACTCGTATCGCACGCGTGCCTGGCATGGAATACAGGGTACATCAATAATCTGTCATGAGTTATTCACCAAGAATGCCACGATAACTGATTTGATAAGCCAAAACCAGTTTCTGATTCAGTTTCTATGAAAAGCTGAAGAGTTATGCGTGATATTATAGATTGAAATTGTCCAATCAAATAACAAAACACTATGTGGGGTGTTCAAGTATGCCATCATCTGGGGGGCGGGGCCAGATGTTTGCCAAAATTATATTATCTAGTGAAACGTGGATCAAAAATCATCACTGATGATCAATTTTGACTTAAAAAAATTCCACTTAGGGCTTTTTCATTTCTCACATCATTGGCTTCATTCATACTTTTATGACCAAAAATGTATCATTTCCAATCAAATCTTTACAGATACAGCATACATGTAGTTCAATTCGATAAATTTTTGATCAATTATGCATGACATCATTAACAGGTTGGAGGGAGTGATGCCATAATATCTGAACGAATAAGCTAGTGCCAGTTAATAAATAGTTTTGCTTCTAGGTACCAGTAAATCATTATTAGAATCTAGATGGCGTTGCCATAATATCACATTTATTAAAAATCTTTACGTGTTTATCAAAATGTTTAGACTGCTACTAAGACTAACCATAAAAGGCATACCGGAAGAAAGTTCGCAGGTGTGTGGAGTTGACTTCATGTGCGAACTTGAAATCGCCCTGCTTTAGTAACGTACTTCACGCCCTTGAACGGTTTATATTTCTATGCAAAAGTAAAGAAATTGAATTAACCTCGTTAAGAAATAATGGATATTGGTTTGCATATGTCAAGAAAAAAAACTTACTTCGCCATACATATCAAGACGATTAACTTTCAAGCCAGACACGGCTAGTTGATTGATTGAAAATTGCACCTGAAAAAAATATTTTCATTGCCTTTGTTTTGTCAAGCAGCAAATAAATTCTTAAAATACCCCGAGTATCAACTTTGTGATTTACCGTGATTGCGGGATTTGATTCAGGGGGTGGAGCTCCACTTTGAAGATTTATCTGAAAATTGCAGAGAAAATTTCGTTATAGGGTTAGTCTATTGGGTAACTTGAGGATGGATACTTAAAAGTTGCTTGCATTTATCAAGCATTTTTTCTAGGTATGAAATTATGTATTTTATTATCCAAAAACTTGATGCACGTACCATCATGATTTTGCAGAATGTTAAAATTTACACATACCGTTCCTCGAATATTCGGAAGTCGAGTTGGTTCGATACGGCCGACTTCCCAGATGAGAACTTTGCTGACTGGATCAAAGGAATATTTCCCTTGAGTCGGGGTCAACGTGACATTCAAAACAGCTTTGGCCATAGGGATTTCGAGTATTACACCTTCGACCTAATTTATTTAAAAATAATCCTGTGTGAATTTCATTTTGTGACATGTGATAATTGAATATTATTGCTTAATTTGTTACCGTCTTTCCCATCGTTTGCTTTGGGCCAACTGTAATATCCAAACGTCCACCACCCGTGTCCCGAAACGAAATGCTGTGCCTAATATACACCGGTATGACGACCAAACTAAAATCAACATATAATGTCAGTCTGGTGAAGCAAGTGCAATTAAACATTTAAAAAAAATATGAACTAACTTCTGCGAGCCGATATGATAAGACATTAGTCGAAAATTACCATCTGGTGGGACAAACGACAGTATACGCTCAGACTGTTGTAAAATTAGAAAATTAAACATGCTTACAATACTGATATTTTACTAAAAACAAAATAAAAGCTGATGTCTATTGTAAAGCAAGTTTACCTCCCACCTCTTGAAACGAACACAAGGATGGAAGCTAACATCGTCGAAGAGGCGAGGATTCACGAAAGATAAGGTTAGATCTGGCATCCCGCTCAACTTTATACAACAGTCGATCTGACACGGGAAAATCAACATTCTTCATATAGGATCAAATTCACTAATATTACTCACTACACAAATACAATAAACGTACATATCCCTGAATTTCCGCAAAAACCGTTGCACCGGATTTATCAATAATGGCATCGACTTCTTCTATAACGTCGAAATAGGCTTCATTGTTGGTGTATTTCACCCCTGTCCTCCGCCATGGAATGTTAGAAAGTTGACCAGTGGGCAAAGTTGAGCTTACGCTAGAAATTATTTAACATTATTTAGCAAACGTGATTAACCTAAAACAAGAATAATTACCAAAGGAGCTTACTTGGATCTTCCAGTGACCGTGTTAGCGATTGTTCGTAATATGTTGGGAGGCTTGATTAATTCCTTGAGGATATTGGACTCTGTGGCCATCGGAAAACCATTGTCCAGCATCTCGTCCAATAGCTATAACAAAGATCAACTTATACACACAAGAAATCGGGAATGCGAGAGCATAGAAACTAATACAAACACTGTGAATATTTTTCAGACATGAGACAGAGAAACCACTTTATGCTGGACACCTAGTGTCAGAGTTAACAAGCTTGCTAAGTTTTTGAAAAACAATGCCTCACTCAAGCCAGTGTACAAGCCATGTTATAATTTTATATGGCACACATCCAGTGTGGACAATAATCATCCCAGATGATGGGTGGCCAACTGGAGGAGTTTCTCTGCCTATATGTATCAAATTATACTGAACATTGTTTACCTCATACACAACAACATAGTGTTCCTTGATAACCGATTCTGTACACTCGTTGAAATAATCTTCAAATGTGTCAACAACTCTGTGCAGAAACTCGATGACGAATAAGGGGGGAACTGGTACGATAAACCATCAATTTTAGACAAAAGTATAGGAAGACAAACCAATGGCTGTGGGTGATTAGCTAAAGTGAAGACCTTCAGACATGCAAACTGCAACAAAGTATAGCTGGCATCTGTAGATGCTGATGAGGTAATGGTGGGGGGTGGCGACCACAGGTGGCACATCTTCCGGGCAGGCGGCTTTGCGCTGGGCATCAAAAAAGTAGTCGCACACGGACCTGTGCACGATGCTCTTCCAGTGTTTTTCCATAAACACATCCCTGTGAACGTGAAAAATGCAGCGAGAAATAGAATATGGCGAACCAAATTTGTGGAATACGTAGCCTATATGGAACCCAGAAATCCAATTCGGTGATTGTCACCAAACCAAGGCTGTCCAGCAATACTACTCACCCTGAGGGGTTGACGATGAATAAACTGTGTATCATTGTCGCAATTTAGTTATTAATCACTCGAATATCCTTTTTAATTCGACCTGCAGACCATTCTAAATGGCAAGCAAGTCCTACTTACGACACACAACATGCGCCATCTTGAGCGCTGGTTCACCGCCCTAATCTGCCTACGCACTAACGTATCGCTGCGCGCTGAACACAAGTGCAAAAACAGATTGGTTTTGGCGTAAATTTTAAAAAAATTATAGAAATGATGTTAACTTAGATATACCGCAAATATTATTTTCGTTGTCTATACATTACATGTACTTTTCACTGCTTATTCATTTTATTGATTCTTCGATTTTCGGACTATTTTCTCATATTTACCGGGTGCGTCAAAAGCTGTTCTGTTCGCTAATACAGGGTGTCTACCTAGCAACACAAGCAAAAAACAAGCGTAATTAGTCCCTTACATTAACTTACTAATAAAAATTTGAGGATAATGTCATGGTCTTATTAATACGTAATTTAAAAACGTGTCATTCAGAATCCAAATTAAGTTAACAACAACATTAAAGGGTTTAATTTAAAGGATGCATGCATATTATGCTGATATGGCATCAAATGAACTCCTGTTTTCATTAATTTCCAACCCGCTCTTCTTCATATACAAGGATGTGATTTTATTTGATTGTGCTAATTCCGTCAATACCTTCAAATGCAAAGTTATCCCTTCATTATAGAGTATCGACAAATCTTATGCGAATAATTTTAATTTAATTAAAAATTAAAAATAATTATAGGAATTACAGGAAATTGAACCTTTATTTATTTTTGGCTCGTCCTGTTAAACGCTGCTATGATCGGCACCTAGAACAACACGGAGGATTTTTTTTTTAAAAAATCGATCAGTACCTTTATTTACAATTAAAATTAAACTAAATTAAATTAAATTAAAAATAAATTAAACGGTTTTATAAATCCATCTGAGAAAGCAGCACACCAGTTTGTAGTACGTAGTTAAAAATGGCACCCCAATTTTAATCTGTTTATTAATTTAAATAGTTAATAACACACCCTTCCATTTTGGAAGAAACATTTGTCGTGATGCAGAATGGCACAAAATAGCAATAAATAAAATTTCGATATGCAGCGCAGCCTGTCCACGTCATGGTCTTCTCACAATTATTCACTACCTGGATAAAAAAGATGTCCGACTCAAAAGTTCGTCAAAAGTCCTTTGATTTTTTTTTCTTGGATTTCTACTGTTCGGTGCTGAAGTACGAGTTCTGCATTAGGTACAACTTGTCTATGGGGTTGACAGTGTGACCATAGACTGGCGGCAGGAACTGACCAGTGTCCCCAGGGGCCACGCCCCCTTTGGAGGAGGAGCCTTCGTGCAGGCTGCTTCCATCGTCCGTCCTGTCGAAGCTCTCAGCGCCATCTAGTGAGAGGTCGGAGGCCCCGAAGCTGTCTCCGCCATGGGCACCTGACCCGTAAAGGTCACCTGAAAGTGAAGAGCAAATTTTGGTTGATTTGGTTGAAAATAACCGACTGTGCAGCTAGCTCAAGATGAAAATTCGGTATACTACGGTATCTTCCCTGCTCCACCCCTGCTACTAGTACCTGTACTTATCAAGTAACTAATTGGCAAGAAACGCACCAGTTCTAGCTGTCAGAATCATTTTTTCTTGTATTTTCTTGTGTTTATTCTAACCTAAACTCCTACACAGTCACTGTCTGCCCATGAGCTGATTGGAGAAGACAACTTTATCATAGAGTGGGGCACACACCTCTTTGTTGGTTTCCAGGTTTTGTGTGACTTTCAGAATCAGAAATGATTTAACTGGCTTACATAAGGCCCATTGAATGTGCGTTGTGACTTTGGGGACACCCTGCATAAAATTACCAAATCCAATTTCTCCTTTCCTGATCAACGTATTTAAATATTTTTTTTGTAAACATTATCAGGGACTCGCGTTTTTTGGGATGTGATCTTGACAACTTATGGAAATGTATATGATATTCATAAAAACGATAATTCTACGTTTGACCTCTTATTTTGCTTTATGGGCGATAGAGGGCAGCACCTGCCGTATGAATGGGAATATAAGAGATTTACTGTCGTTGGCAAAATAAAGAATATATGGAAAAATTCTAAAAACGAAACGTCTTTTCATGTTATACAGCGCAGGAACTTACTATCAACATAAACTTTGAATTAAAGCATTTAGTTTCATTTGAAATTATCATATCTGTCCAAAATTATCAAAATTCAGTTGCAAAAATCACTTTATATGGGCCTTAAGACTGCATAATTTGAAATATATACTAAAAACCACAAATGGGCAGTGGTAGATTACCTTCATTGCAAGACGTGTCAAACGGCAACCCCGAAGAGATCCCAGTCGAGTATGGCGATCCTGGGATGTCGTTGGAAAGGGGAAGTCCTACAAACTGACCTTTAAAAACAGAAAAAAACATTGTGTTACTATGATCCGCACCATAAGAAACAATTATGAAAGGCATGGTTAAGTCACGAAATTTCCTTTATGTCCATGGTCGATAATTTGCTGAAAACATTATTTATGTTAAAATTCACCATAAGTTGAGTAAGTTTGAACAAAAAATTGTGTATGGCGCTTTTTTTGCTGAACTTTAATGTGATTTAACTATCAATTTTGATCTTGATACAAATTCCCTGAAGTCGAAGATGACCCCCAATTGATAAGGGTTTGGAGGGTGTCTGAAAAATCACGATTTTTTATAGGCATTTGACAAACAAATATTTTAAATATGGAGAATCATTGCAAATTCATGGCATTTGCAAAACCAAATTGTCTTGGGCAAAAAATTGTCTATGGCGCTTTTTTTGCTGAACTTTTGTGTGATTAAATTGTCAATTTTGATCTCGATACAAATTTCCCTGAAGTCGAAGATGACCCCCAATTGATAAGGGTTTGGAGGGTGTCTGAAAAATCACGATTTTTTATAGGCATTTGACAAACAAATATTTTAAATATGGAGAATCATTGCAAATTCATGGCATTTGCAAAACCAAATTGTCTTGGACAAAAAAATGTCTATGGCGCTTTTTTGCTGAACTTTCATGTGATTAAACTGTCAATTTTGATCTCGATACAAATTTTTCTGAAGTCGAAGATGACCGGCCCTAACTTATAAGGGTTTGGAGGGTGTCTGAAAAATCACGATTTTTTATAGGCATTTGACAAACATTTTTTTTAAAAATATGGCGAAGTCATTGAAAGTCCATGGCATTTACAAAACCAAATACAGTATATAGACATCTTTTAAAAATTCATCGTAAAATATTCTCTTACTTTCGTCACTGGAGTCCTTCCGTTTCTTCTGCCTGATAGGGGCGTCGCCATCTTTGGCGTCTCCTTTGGATCCTCCTTCTCCCGTGTCTTGCCTTTGGCGCCTCTGCAATTTTTTCATCTAATCACATAAATTATAAATTTATGACGAATGCACATGGTTTAAGACCAGCTAAACTGAGAAACCGTTTTGCGAGCATTCGGTCGAAACTGACAATTTGAAATTGGACTGAATATATGTATTGGGCACACATGCCCAGTTAAGGTTTCAGGTTTATAAAATCGCCGTTTTATCTCGCAAAAAAATAAGCAATCGATTTTTCAGCTGGTTATTTGGACGAGTGAGTAATTCTTACTTTGGCCCTCTGGTTCTGGAACCACACCTGGACGACTCGGACACTCAACCCCGTCTCCTTGGCCAGCGACTCTCGGACCTACTGTAAAACAGCAACACTCAATGACCAATTTCCAGCACTTGAGATCGTGCTCGAGCACGGCAGCGGCGATCTCGAAAAAGGGCCTGGGCCCCAGAGGCACGACGAGCATACCTTCCGGCAAGGCTTGGGGCTGACTTCGAAGGAGGCCTTGAAGGCCCTTCTCTGTTGGGAGGTCAAGATGGTCCTCGGTCGCTTGGGGCCTCGACGACCGTCACGTGGTTTGCCTTCGTCACACACCAGATCGCCTGTGAACATGGAAACTAGGGTTAAATCGAGACAGGGACCCAAGCCTATAGGGCATGTGGAAATCGATAAATCAAGCTAAGCCTATAATTTCAATTTTCTACGGATTTTATGGGACGGAAACGTTCAGTTATTATGTCAACATCTCAGTGAGTGGTCAAAGGATGACCCATGATGAAAGAAATGATTGGGCTAAAAATTTTATAAAAAAATTATAACAAAAAAGCGTTTCGTGGAAGGGGGGTCTGAGCTGAAACTGATAACATGGAGAATGGGGCTGAAAATCACGAAAATGTAATGAGATAATACTTGAACGCCCCCTAAAAATAATGCATGTTGATTTTACAGTTATACGCGTATTACAAGAATAAATTTTTTTGGACCAAATTTTGCAAAAATGCAGATTTTTGATTTCAGCGATTACAACAAGGCCCAAACACATAAGATAAAAACTTTAGGATCTTTTATACCCATATCCAAAATTTATTTCTTGTGACTTCAACAAATCTTTTCAAATTAATTTTTGCAATGATGGCAGGTCTCAATTTCTTATCACCTGCATGACGTGTGTGCTGGCAGTGATTGCCTGCCTCCATGTTATCAGGGTGACATCAGGCCCAAAAATCGGCAGTTTTCGTTTATTTGCGTTTCAAATTTATTTTAAAACACTGACATACGTTCGTGCGTTGCGTGTTAGTTGATATAAAAAGCGCAAAGAATGTGGGGGCAACTTTCTATCAGAAAATATGATCAACAGTCAAATACCTGCAATGTCAAGATCTTCAACAGACGATCCTGTTTTGACAAATGAATATTCTATTAGCCAAAAATAAACAATTTATACCCAGCAAACCAAAACCAACGTAGGTCATGCATTCATATTTGCACATTTGCTGTTAATTTCGCACAAAATACTCATTTGACAAATCATGGATGTTCAGGATTTTTGCATGGCAGACACAGCCAATAGGGGCTCGAGGCGCGTTTATGAGGCCCCAAAAGTTAATATTTAAGATTTCATGGCTCGATGGTGGCCAAGGCGCCAGGAAGGGGGGAGGTGGGGGGTCAATAAAACGATTCCCTGAGCGTTTCTTATGGCCAGAGGGCGGAACCAGGAACGCCATGGCCCACGTTTTATGGCGCCTACTTTTGGTCGTAAAATACAGAGACTGTTGCACTTACTTCTGGGACTGGCTTGCTGGAGCAGGTACAGCTCCTTCTCATAGTCCAGCCTGCAGAAGAGCTGTCCACCACGAAACACGAACTGGTCGCCCTTCTGGAGGCGGTTGCCACACACCACACACACGAAACACTGGACGTGGTACACCCTGTCCAGCGCCCTCATCACCAGGTCGTGGGGGGACACCCGCTCAGCACACCCTCCGCACTTGATGCCGTAAATCCTGTCAGAACGTAAAACAGAGGTAAAACAATTGTGTGATGGAACTGAACTTTGATGAACCCCCTTCATGTCCTGGTAATGCTTCCTGTCGAATTTTATTTTGGTATTAAGACCCATTGAAAGTGCGTTGTGACTTTGGGGACACCCTGCACAAAATGACCAAATACAATTTCTCCTTTCCTGATCAACACATTAAAATAATTTTTTTGTAAACAGACGGGATAGTTGGATTTAACAGCGCAATTCTGTGTTGTGTAAAACGTGTTAACACAAATTACACGTGAAATTCGTGCGATTTCATTTTAATGTTTTTACCTCCGCTGTATATTTACAAAATAGGTTTAACAAACTATGCAATGGGTAACATGTTATTCTACAAGGTCAACAATTTGTTGCATTCACAATCATATTTTTTTGGGATGTGCTTTTGACAACTTATGGAAATGTATATGATATTAATAAAAACGATAATTCTACGTTTGACCTCTAATTTTGCTTTATGGGCGATAGATGGCAGCGTCTGCCGTCTGAATGGGAATATTAGGAACTTACTATCAATATAAACTTTTAATTAAAACATTTAGTTGATCATATCTGTCCAACATTATCAAAATTCAATAGCAAAAAATCCCTTTCAATGGGCCTTCAGTTGGCTTTTCTATATAATTTTCCGACCCTACCCAGATGCCAATATCTTAATTTTCTTAAGTATGATGAGCGCCACCAAGGGCGAAGAAAGTGCAGGAAAATATGTCTGCAGACATAGTGAACATGGTGAATTTTAAAATGTACTTGGAGTTCATTAACAGCCCTTACCTTTCGTAGTCCAATTTGCAGAATAACTTGTGTTCCCTGGCGTAACAGGAATGCGTGAGGTGTACGTGACACACGCTGCACGCGAGACACGTCTCATGCCATGAGGTGTCCATCACACGAAATAGATAGCGATCGTGAATGGCTCGACCACAGCCTTCGCAGTTTTCCTGAAGTTTTTCAGTTTTCACCACATCTGGACATCAGCAATCGAAAAGAAGAGAAAAAAAAAACATGTCGATTCACATGTATCTGTATCTGATTAAAAGGAAGAGGGTTGGCCAATTTGTATACGATGATGGAATAGTGGTCAAAAATTCTGATGGACGTCTAACTGATAGATTAACACATTCCATCATTCTTTTTGCACACCTTGTATTTGTATTTTACTCTAAAACGTTTAAACGAGCTATCCACGCTGGGAAAAACGTGCAAATTTGTGAATGATGCAACATTTTATCTCAGAATTCATTGCAAGTTGCATACCATTTCATTTCATTTCGATGGACGGCGATTATGCATGGCATTGGCCCCAAAATGTGTTCAATGAGACTTTGGCACACCCTGTATTTGCAACACATTTTACTCTAAAAGGTCCAAACGATCTGCCCAAGCTGGGGAAAAACTTGCAAATTTGTGAATGATGCAACATTTTATCTCAGAATTCATTGCAAGTGGCATACCATTTCATTTCATTTCGATGGACGGCGATTATGTATGGCATTGGCCACAAAATGTGTTCAATGAGACTTTGGCACACCCTGTATTTGCAACACATTTTACTCTAAAAGGTCCAAACGATCTGCCCAAGCTGGGGAAAAACTTGCAAATTTGTGAATGATGCAACATTTTATCTCAGAATTCATTGCAAGTGGCATACCATTTCATTTCATTTCGATGGACGGTGATTATGCATGGCATTGGCCCCAAAATGTGTTCAATGAGACTTTTGGTACACCCTGTATTTGCAACACATTTTACTCTAAAAGGTCCAAACGAACTGCCCAAGCTGGGGAAAAACGTGCAAATTTGTGAATGATGCAACATTTTATCTCAGAATTTATTGCAAGTGGCATACCATTTCATTTCATTTCGATGGACGGCGATTATGCATGGCATTGGACCCAAAATGTGTTCAATGAGACTTTTGGCAAACCCTGTATTTGCAACACACATTTTACTATAAAAGGTCAATCAAACTGCCCAAGCTGAGGAAAAACTTGCAAATTTGTCAAGGATGCAACATTTCCCTCACAATTAATTGCAAGTATACCTGGAATACCATTTCATTTTAGTCCAAATTCACTAAGTCCCAAATTTGCATTCAGTTTATATTTGTTAATAATATAAGTTATGCATGACCTCTTAATGCGTTCCAGCAGACATTTAGTACACCCTGTATTTGCAATATTTATTTGACTTCTATATATAGGTCCAAACGAGCTAATTCCAAACTGAGCATAATTCTGCAAATTTATTACAAAAATGTGACATTTATTTCCATAATGCATTGTTGGTATGTTTGGCATACAATTTTATTTTAGTCCCAAATTTGCATTCAGTTTAAGCTTATTTTTGTTGATAAAATATAAGTCTTGTACAGTGCGCCCTGTACTTGTTTTTTCAAATATGTGAGCATGAATCATGTGTATTAAAGGGGATATGCCCAGGCTCCACCTTGCCCCCTGGCTGCTTCGTTTTGCCAAATTTCATCCAAAATTGCAACGTAACCCCGCAAATGATACATTAGAGCGCAGGGTCGTAATTTCCTGATTAAGGCGTAGATGTGCACAGGACATAAATGTAGGCTTACGAACCTAAGTTTGTACGATTTTTTGCGAACGTTCGCCGCTTTTTCGCAAAAAAAAAAAAAAAAAAAAAAAAAAAAAAAAAACTCCACAAAAAATATATCATTTAAATAAAAAAGATAACAATATAGGCATATGCATCGCCACTTCGGAGACGTATTTCTTTTTTCGTCAAAGATTTCGGTCGGAAAACACACCTCTCTAAATTTCGAAATTTGCGATAAGAAATCTGCATCATGCATGCAAATTGAAGAATGTGTGCTCGAAAACTTTCTAAAAAGCGTACCTTAAGGCGACATTGTTCCTAGCTTAATGGAATAAAAGACTTTATACTTTATAGTTCTTCATATTTTCAAAATTTTGTAACTTGAAACTATAACAGTTTTTAAATGAATTTTTGTAATGAGGGCAGGACTTTATAGTCACCCCATATATAAACCGGAGATGGAACAAAACATTATAGTAAAACGTGAAATTTAACCTATCTATAACAATCTATAACAATCTATAGCAGCCATTTAATTTTGCATTGCTGTCAAAGCTGTGTGAAAGCAATTTCCCTAAATATCCCTGAATTTTCAAACATAAATCACAAGTTTGTTATATTTGTCACATTGTTATATCCTAATAGTTTCAGCAATCAAAACGATATCATTTTCAGCGTTAAAAATGCCCGTGCATGTAACTTGTGACGTCATACTATATTGGCGTAAAATGACAACACCACAGTGAAACTTTGTGAAACTCATTGAAACTTACACGAAATTGACCAATATGGCGTCGTAAGCTGACAAATGTTTTAGCAAGCAGTTCATGTACCGGCAAACTGGCTCGTAAAAATAGCCAAAAATTACCAGGCAAAAATGACATTTAAGGCCCATTGAAAATGCGTTGTTACTTTGGGGACACCCTGCATAACATTACCAAATACAAGTTCTCCTTTCCTGATCAACATATTAAAATAAATTTTTTGTAAACATTAACAGGGGCTCTTGACAACTTATGGAAATGTATATGATATTAATAAAAACGATAATTCAATGTTTGACCTCTTATTTTGCTTTATGGGCGATAGATGGCAGCACCGATGTCTGAATGGGAATATAAGAGATTTACTGTCGTTGGCAAAATAAATAATATCTGGAAAAATTCTAAAAACGAAATGTCTTTTCATTTTATATAGCGCAGGAACTTACTATCAATATTAACTTCGAATTAAAACAATTAGTTTCATTTGAAATCATCATATCTGTCCAAAATTATCAAAATGCAATTGCAAAAAAATACTTCCAACTTGGTACAGCGCACCTGGCCATATACCATAAACCAAACACCCCAATTTTTCCCCCAGTCTGTTGGACGTGTCATCAGTGGTCATTTCGGTGGTCATTTGAGTGTCGTCGCCACGAAAACTTCTTAAGTCTGGACAGGGCGTCCTAATGACAATGCTCGAGCATCACCACCGTCACTATTATGTTTCTGCCCGCTCCATTTGCGACCCTGCACTGTCGCTAATTTCGGGTTTGCGCTACGGCGCTCCAGCCTGTCATTACGGCCATTACGAGGGCTGGGAGCGCACCTGATACGCCGGATTATAGGGGTGAGATCGGGCGAGAAATTAGACGGGACCTGGAATGACACCACACCGAGTCGGGCCAAAAACAACGTATGTGTCCACCGAAAATTGAGGCAAAAACAACGCACTGGCGTGGGAGTCGCATGCACTTCGCAAAATTGCGAAAAAGCAAATGTCTGACAACTTCAAAATTTATAAATGCGTTCATTGCCATAAGATATAATCAAGTAAATGCCTCAGCATAAGGCCCCATACTGTAGTAACGTTTATTTGATACGTTTGCATTGAGCGAGGAGGATGCAACATTATTGAGGTGCACTTTTGAAATTGTTTTGCTTGGTTCGTAGATCATGTTACATGAATTAGCTACTTTTGAATTTTTCTGGGGAAATTTGGAATTCAGATCTTGCATTTAGGTTACTCGGTTTGAAATTTGTTTCACACAACCCCTGTTAATTTGATTGGTTTCTTAACGGCTTGTCGCTAAAACAAATTTCGGTATATAAGGTGCATGTTTTCCAAGTAAAATGGCTATGGGCTGAACGGTGATATACTATTCGTTTTAACAAATTTGTTATTCATTGAACATCCGATAGACTTACATGTACATGATCATCATTGCTTTTTCTAATGCAAAAATATTGTAATAGCGTTCCAGAAACGAAAATTCCCTGAGTTTTATAGTGTGGAACACTTAATTTTCCAGATATATGCATAGTACATGTACTGTATATTGTAAACATGAAATATTTTTTTAAGCATTGTTAAATAAGTCTTCAGGCTTCAATGCATCGCCAAAGACATTCAAAGAAAGAAAGTCGTGTCAAATTTGTCAAATTAAAAAAAAAAATAGTTAAACATTTTCATATCCGAATACATAAATGAGAATCACGTGGAATTGATGATTAGGACGGTGATTTTTGTGCCTATTTATCAGAATAAAATGTTGAAACTGAATAATTCTAGGTTCCAATTAAAATTCCCTGATTTTCTCTATATAACGATCTGAATTCCCTAGCATTTCCATATTTTTCAGGCATAGCGTGGTCGCTGCTCTGATACATGTATATGGCCAACATGTAATAACATGAATTAAGCAGCTGATGGATTGAAAAGCATCTCCTTACCTGGAAAATTTTCTTGAATGGGTTTCGAAGAAGCCTTTCCCGTGTCCTGCACCATGTTTTCTTTTCGGAAGTTAAGGCCACTGTATGACTGTATGTCGACAAGCTGAAATACGAACAGAATGATGAGGTGAAATATTAATTCATCCAAAAGGCTTATTTCTTAATCAAGCCACTGTCCAGCATGCACCTGCACGGGAGGTCAACTATTAAATATCGGTTCGTGATACATAATTTCGTGCGATTAGAAGACAGCTTAATTAAAAATCCTGTTGAAATCGTGTTTATAAGGTCACTGGTACGAGTTGAGGTGTCGAATGCATCTTTTTGTAAATTTTCAAGGATCGCTTTTTAAGGCCTTAATAAGTGTTGAATTATTCAGGTTTGAAGGTAAGCTCGTTGAAATCGAAATATTGGAAATTTTCGCAAG
>JAQFYZ010000156.1:0-63493 GCA_034695085.1 Cylindroiulus punctatus | reverse complement strand
ATTCCTGATATAACCCATACATGTCCCAGCCATATATGATTCCATACATGGCCCTATTAACTTTTTCCACCCGGGTACATTTTATTGTTTACATATTATGACTACTAGAAAACACGGCACCGCCATAAAGTTGAGCATTCTTATGATTCTTGTCTTTGAATTCCAGGATGTCGAGTGGTGATAGCATCTCGCAACGAAGACCGGCTTCGTCAGGCAGCCGATGATTTTAACAGCGATTTTCCAAGTTCTACGCAACTGGCAAATGTGACTGCAATTCCTTGCAATATCAGGAAAGAAGATAATGTAAGTTAGGGGCTCGTTAATTCGTTCCGACTTTCAACTTGTCTACCGTGATTCCCATTGTTTTAAAAAGCCCGTGATAGCTACTTGAATTTAGTGCCCACTTTTTTTAATTAAACTTGCCTCACGTTGAATCGCAATTACAGCCACGTGCTTATAAGAAAAGCTATTTCGGGTTTGTATTGCCCCATAGTAAGTGTGTTTTACGTGCAACCTTTTCCCTCTCTTTTGTTGAAATATAATTGCGCAGATGATACTTAATTCTCCTTCCACCAGCGTCGTCTCCTGAAATATCCTATTATCTACAGAACCTAGCCTAGCTGAAAAACGCGTCTTAAAACTAGTCTTATTGTTTGAACCGAGGATAATTTAGAAAATGAACCACTTTGCAAACAATGATGAACTGGGTGCCTGCTATCTCTTACGCCCGCCCGTATACATCATTCACCGAGGAAGAGGATTATTTGTCTTAATGCAGAAAAGTGAATCATAAGTTGTCGTATATTGATCGCTACTTAGAACCGCTGTGCTCAAATCCGCATCCGTCGTGAGAAATTGTTACCAGAAATAATATTAACATCAATTTTATTCATTACCACAATGGATAATACTTATATAAAATGACCTATTGGCCAGCATGATCTTCATTTATGTCCCTACATGGACGCATTTCATAGCATCTAGGGATTAATTCCCCAATTTCTGAAGGACTGTGCCAGTGTTTGCTTCCATAGTTTTACGTGTAGAACTTGAAAGTAAATTAAGGTTGCGGGAATGGCGGAAGTATATTTTGTAGTATACGCATGCGCTAAAGTATACCTGTATATAGTAATTCTTCGGGATATTTACCATTGATCCGAGATTATTTATGTGCTTCGTGGCGAGATTAATCAAAACAATGTCTTCATACTGACGCTTTAAATCACACCAAGTAACAGAACAGTGAAGACTTAGTGCAACAAACTCGTATAGAAAATGAAAAATAACACTTATTGAACGGGAACATACCATAGGCAATCGATCTATTGTCAAAAAGCTGGTGATATTTTAGGACAGTCATAATAATCATACAAAATCTTTCGAAAATTTTGGATTCCGATAATGAACATAACAAATAGAAAATAATTCAGTCGTTTGAACATCTTGAGTGTCAAGCGTAATGATTTTTACAGCACACATATGCAGTAAATTCACAGTTGTTCCAGTTAATTAATTTTTGCATACACTACTGACTCACTGCGAAGGTCCATCAGTTTTTTTTTTTTTTTTTATTTTATTTCCCAATCGTATTACAGAAAGTTTAGATTAGTTTTTTGTGTTTTAATCGAAATCGTTTCTAATGCTAGTAGGTACTTTAAAGCTGGTTTGTTGATGCAAGAAGTAAGCACAACTTGCTCAAGAAACAAATATGGACTTGCCTTATGAAAAATATATGATCCATACCTCGGGCTATGCGTCTTCTCATTGTTTTTTGGATGTATTTTATTTTGTTCTTTCAACAAATTGCAAATGAATGAACACGCTGATTCCATAGATAAACGATGAAAACAAAGTTAAGGAGGTAAACACCCGAATATGCTGTTGAATTCCCCTGCTGTCCTTTTTTTTTAATTTTCAATTTGCTTGTCAGACATGTGGGCATATACAGTTAGATGTAGAATTTTAATGTATTAACATAATTGGCATCGAAACATTTATTTTGATTTCTAAGGTGAAACAGAATCCACCTTCATTATTTCTGCTCTACCTCAATTTGAACAAAACAACGGAATAGTACTACAAATGAGCAACATTATGTGCATCTCAGTACACTTACTTGCAATAAGGCTACTCAAAGGGAGCATTTCTTTGCTCGTCATTCCATCTTGTGTGTCATCGCTGCCAGCGTTTTGGGATGATATAAAACTGTCTTTTTCTGCGGCGAGATATGGTTGTTATTGATTCTTTGTCATAATTATGATGCATGCTTCCCTCATGGTACGACCCTGGTCATATCCGATTATACAATTTTCTGCATCTTGATACGTGTCAGGCGTGTAATTCCACGATTGCAGTATTCCATTTCAACTATCAACCTTCATTCTCCCGGCCCCGTGGCATTAAAAAAAATAATTGAAAGTTGCTACCTACGAGAGAATGCAAAGTTTTCTCTCCTCATAACTTGAATATAATATTTAAAATTGAAATGGAAAATTTTTCTTTCTCCCACCATCCCATTTTTCGCATCGTTGCTATACAAGTGTTTTAGGATGTTATTCATCTACCATTTTTATGGAGACGCCGATGTTATTGATTCTGGTTCATCATTTGATATGCACGCTCTATGGCACGACCCTCGGCCATATCCGATATAATATGATCTTCGTACATGTAGGCCTATGTACTATGGTATTAGTCCGTGAATACGTACACCGTTGTCAACCATGGATCCTGCTTGCACAAAAATTGAAATTTTGTAACTTCGAAGAACGCAATGTTGTCTTTTTTCGTGGCTTCGATGCGTTTGCAAACTGTAGAAAGTAAGCTGTTATTGTTGCTGGCTTTTACATTTTAGTAGTCAAAAAAATGACTTTGTGAAACGATTTTGATTCCTTTGAACTTCTTTATGACATATATTGGCATTCAGATGATGATTGAAAGCAGCTGTCCGTACGTGGAGAAATCAATGATAAGCGCATTTTTCTTTAGGGATAAGTCTGCATCGTCTGGGCCACAGAAGATGTCTAGCCAAGTTATCGGGCTGCGGTTATGTTTTGGGCAAATATTTCAAAGAACGCTTCAAATGGTTTCCCTTTATGCTATATATGCAATGCTATCCAGCCCTTTTTTCATACAAAAATTCCGTTTCTGTTTCACTTTGCTTGCATGCATAATGAATGTGATGAACACAGGATGAAAATTCATATAAGCAATACGGAACTAATATGCTGATGAGACTCTTGTGTGCATCTTACTTATCCAGGATCTATCACCATCGGACAGGGATTTAATTACAGTGCACATGTTAAGTATTTTGCCAACTTTCTGTCTTTTTTTGAAATCAGACACTAGTTTTAAACTAAAATAGTTGCAGTGTAAATCAATTTTACTTTCCTTATGCTAACCACAATTGGCTTTTCTCCACAATTGCTTGTTTCCATCACTTCGTGCTCGTACATATTTATTGTGCCATACATCATGCAAAGTTTTTGTTTGTGATGCTCTGAGAACATCCAAGAGAATATTGCATTATTTTAAACTGCTGTTGGAGTTGATAAGTCCACACCATTCATCTATTTAATTTTTTTCCAAATTCTTCGGTTATTGCAAATCTCGCGTCATATTGCCAAACATCAATGGTTTTTGGAGCGTGTCTTTCCATGCATGTCCGGTGGGCTACTTGCTTGACAGCCAGACATTGTGACAGCTAGAGCATTCTCTCGCCCATTGGTTAAAAAAGCGAAAACATTCTTTGTTACGTTGGCCAGTCAGTGGCCCATTCTTCAACGATCCGAACATGTAAAGGTCAAACTGCCATTGCGCTGTGTCATGTTTTTAGATAACATACTTTCAAAGGATAAAACTCAGCAGTGGAGAGCATTGAACAGTCATTCATGTCTTCGTGCCACAATTAAAGCCTGCCAAATGATCCCGTTGGTAACGAATATTTGCGCGTTTTTCACAAACGCTGGACTTTTATAGCTCGGATTCAGCTTTTGGGCACATAAACCAGACCCTTCAAAGATTCGCCTGCAATTCACGGGGAAAGTGTCTTTTTATTCCCCTCTATTTGATTGTTCAATGTTGTTCTTTCTACAGATTAGGAACGGTCAAGGTGTCAGTTTGGAGTGCTTTGCCTTTACTTTTTATGTAATGTATGGTATTCTCCATATGCCATCATGTGAAGACATATAGATAAAAACTGAATTATCTGAAACATTTGTCTTCGAGGCAAGACTAGTGCTGCTTGTTTCAATCAATTTCGAAATTAGAGCGAAATGTTTAGAGAAGAAATTCGAAGACTCGCATGTTTATTAAGGTAGTTCCGATAAACATCTTTTATAGAGAGGCCTTTCATTGCGTATAATGAGGTGGCATTCCAGGTAAAAGTTGATATAATAACATATACATGTAGGATCGTGGCAATAAATCATTTCATACGCCTTATCAAAGAAAAATAAACGAAAAACTCGTTGAGATAAATGTGATGCCTATTTGTATGACTTTATAATCATGCTTCGTGCACATAAAAAGTAGTGTGCATTTGGTTGGAGTAATTTCATCCAAACTTCACGTGCAATATAAGCTTAGTAGTTTTATGTACGTAAAATGTGCCCTGGATAATCACCCGCTGATCTTCGGATAATCGAGGGACTTCTCTGATAGTTTCCTTCAATGCTTTCCAGTCAGAATTGCCTGTGTTGCCAGTGTTCTCTCGTGTGTTTTACTTCCCATCTTGTTATTGATTAGTTATTTGTTGAAACGTAGGAGGTTAAGGTAAAAGAAACTTCTCTGACAAATTCATGCCAGAAAACAATGGCAGCCATACCTTGAGATATTGATGCTTTTCGCTGGTGGCATTAATATCAGCTAGCATGGCATGTTGGTTCACTATGGCTTATGTCAGTAGCACTCATTCGGAAGACTTCCATATACATGTATTATGTCTGGGAAACCCAAAGGGAGATCACAGACCTCGCGAGTTGCTTAGTCCTCGTATTTCTTCTCTCGATGGGACCCCAGCGCTGACTCTGCCAATTAGTCAACAATGCAAACGAAAGTTGATTTCGTACGTAAGGAGATTGGGAAGAGATGCAGTCCACGCTAGGTCTACACATGAATTGCGCAAGAAAATGCATATAAGATAACAGTTGGAATGAAGCGAAGAAACATGAAAGAGAATTGCGAATTAAGGACATGCAGAATTTCAGATGAAGTCTTTGAAGATGATTTTCTTGCTCTAATTCTTCGGCCGTTTTTGTTTTTAAAAGCGTAATCTCTTATGCATGCTTGGTATACGACCTAGCCAGTGGAAAATCGATTCAGTATCTTTTATATTTATCATCGAGGTCTACGTTTTTCTGCTTATCCCATTAAAGGGCAAGGATGAGTTTAGTCATCTCGAGTCTGGATATTTGACATCAAAGTTTGGACGAAATTTCGAGCTTAGCGTCAAAGTGAATCGATGGGGTAATGCAATAATTACTTAAGTTTTGGGAAGCACTATCAGCCAGTGATGCCAGTGAAATTTGAATAAGTCACAGTTTGTGATAGACAACTTGTCTTCCAAAACTTTCATAATAAAATCCACTTTCACACGAAAGTTCAAGCCTCTTAGTCTGGTCTCGAAACGTGGGGTGTCTTAAAATTTGTACTAATTCCAACAGTGTACATCTTATCCGTTTTAATTCGTTTTGAAGAATTTCAAAGGTGTTAAGTGCGCATTCGAATCGGTATATCAAAGGTATATACAGGTATATAAGCTTATATATACCTGTATATCAAAGGTGAATTTCCAAGACGTTTACAGAACCACCTGGATATCTACATATGGGAGTTTTGTTAGGACGTGAGAGTGAAGTTGTATCCAGGGGCACCACTAGGGATTTAGTAGTAATCAACTACAAACCGCATTATACGTAATGTTTGCCTTGAAGGGATTTTCTTTTGATACCTTTGATTTGCAAAGTTGATGGCAGACTCTCTCGTTTTTCCCGGTAATAATGGTAAAACTCGAAAACTTGGCAAAGATATGTAAATACAATTACAAACGCCACATAACTTAGGAGGAAGTTATTATTTTTTCGAAAAACAAAACCTGATTGGTCTGGTTAAGTCATGACTTACAAGTTGTGTTCTTGATGTATTAACTATCATGCTTAATTCATTTACCTTTGTCTCCTTTCAGGTTCAAAATTTGGTTGCTAAAACCTTGTCAACGTATGGCAAAATTGATTTCTTAGTGAACAATGGTGGTGGGCAATTTATGTCTCCGGTAGCAGATATGAGTTTGAAAGGCTGGAATGCTGTGATTGAGACCAACTTAACAGGGACGTTTCTCCTTAGCAGGGAAGGTAAATAAGCGTTTTTTTTATTGTCATACAGGTACTAAATCATATGCAGTGTGGATATTTATTATACGATGTTCATGTACATGTAATCCAGTTCTAAACGTATAACCTGTATATGTTGATCGGTTTTTTTTTGGTTTTTTTGAAAAGTGAATCTGATTGAAGAAAATCACAACAGGCTTGGTCTCATAAATTTTTTACAAAACTGACAACATCCATTATCAAAACTGACATAGCTATTCCTGTACGAAGTATATAACTAGAGGAAATATTTTATTTTTTGGCTAATTTTTGAACGTCATGTTGAGCTTGTTCTTTGGGATAAATGCATTACAACAGTGTACCCATGCATTTGCTCGTTGGGGTTTGTGCAGAATTGACGCACCCGTTGACTAATTCACTGCTTGAGTTGTAATTAATTCCAAAAGCAAAATTTGATTCGATGTGGGTAAGTTTAAATGGATTAATTCACATTCCCGATTGACGAAATTTGTGCATTACAATAAACGCAAGATTGGCTTAACCGAAGTGGCGCATCGATAATTTCTCGGTTTGGCTGTGGGTTTCAGCTTGAAGTGAATTAAAAAGTATTATCGTTTACAGTCTGGCTTTCATATCCGGAACCCACTATTTTGTAATTAGCAAAACGTAATTGCTTATCCAAAGCTGTGCGTCCTAATATCGTCTATATCTCATAATTAAATGAAGCGTATAATGAAACCGCTATTTTCGTTCAGTTAAATATCGTACAGTATATTGCCTTTGCCCGAATGCGATTGAATCGCTATGCTTTTGCAGTTTTGCCTCATGCCCATATTTTTGGCTATGCATCACAAATTTCATTTGTGATTTTTTTCCGAGCGTGTCGGAGTTGCCAGTAATGGGCACGTATAATGGCTGAAACACAAACACGGTGCACACACTGTAGAAACCCATCTACTCGCGAAAATTTGCTCGAAAATGGGTTTTCTATATTTTCTGGGGCTATAGTCGTAACGAGTGCAAATGAAAACAAATCTTTATGAAATGGGTTTTATGTGCTGGTACGTGGTTGCATGCCCGTTTAGGCGGCAATGGTATTTTTTGTACTTAGGTGTATTGCGTGAACTGCTTTCACGCACTGAGAATTCTATAAATATAGGCAGGGTTTTGTGAAGCCAGGAAATAAATGAAAGTTGAAAATGAATATGACGAGTGATATCAATTTACCGGATGATTGCGATTGCGCGAATCATTACTGAAGACACGAAACTGCTTATCTGGTTTTGTTAGCATTGCCGTTGGTACTGTCATATTTGTGGGATCTCATTCACGATGATCTTTCACAATTTTTTTCTCAGTTGAACCTATATCTCTCCTTGCTTAAACCATGCTCGGGTTTTATCTGCATAACTTTAAACTCTTATCAATGGCACACTTCAGCATGATGTGCCTATATTCAGCGTATCCAACTGGCATTTTTAGGAATTGGATAATGACCTCTTGCGTTCCTTCCCTAAAATCGCATAAAAGCGAAAATATGGCAAAAGTGAACCTTTCCGTTCAAGACATTCTGAATGTTTTCTCATAACCTAGTTAAGTTAAAGCGGTAATTCAAATTTGGAAGTTATATACTGTATAGGAAGACGAAATTAGTACTAAAACGATTCATTTGGGAATTGTAAACCTCGCTGTGAATTTATTTCGAAGTTAAGGTATGGCTTTGGTAGTCGAATCTCATATTGATTATGCAGTGATGAATATGAATGAATTGAGATTCAACCACCATTTTTGATATACCTGGAACCGAGGTATTAGTGATAATGCATAATTCATATTGATTATGCAGTGATGAATATGAATGAATCGAGATTCAACCACCATTTTTGATATACCTGGAACCGAGATATTAGTGATAATGCATAATTCAAAGCTTTCATGTCGGTGGCATGCAGGATTCTAAAAATTGGTACCTTTAGAATGACCATGTGGCTTCATATCAATGCTGCGAAGCAGTGCAGCAATGCACCACATCTGCTGTACTTGAAATTCGAAGATATTCACAGTAACGACTTCTAGTAAGAAGTCTTTTTAGACTCAATTTCATCCTCATCTACGACATTCAAATTGCAACTACTGCTTCAACTATACTAGGTTTCCGTCATATCCCGTTCGTGACCTGCTGCACTGGCAGTAACACTTTTGCAGCATTTTAATTTTAGCAACTTTTTAGTGAGAACACATTTCTGACTCGTACTGTACTCTTCAGAGCGACTATTTGGTTTCACTGGTTGCACTGGTTTTTGTAATTAAAAGGGCTTATTGAATTATGTTTGGAGAAACAGAACATGATTGTAACAAATTTGTTCTTTAAATGTACTGTTCGTGTATACGTGTATGCGGCAGTGGCGTTCATGTGCAAACACTATACGGATATTGCGACATGTTTGTCTGTGTGATTATGCTGTGTCTTTCATCGTAGCTTTAAACGCATGTGAGCATGCAGTCATGTCTAGAATGTTGTGCTTTGTGAAATTTGCTCTTCCTATTTTCCTTCCTCGTCCTACTTCGTTTCCTCGATTAGTTTTCTCTAGAGTTCCTTCTTCAGCCAATACAATTCGTCCATTCGTTTGAACTATTTATTCTCACTGCTTTGGTATTTCGACTGCCCTTAAGTTTCTTTAAATTTTGATGACATTATTCTTGACGCATTTACCTCTGAGAGCGAATCCGATCGCTTTGAAATGCACGGTATTTTTCAGTGGTTAGGAATTTCGTTGGCTAACCAATTAGAAACTTAATTGTTTTCTGAGCTGCCCTCTTTGCCATCGTGTACGTACAACTAATTACAATAATTCTATCTTCGTTCGTTAGAGGAAAAGTGGGCAAGTGCATGAAAACGCTAAATGCAGCTAGTCCTCGGCCCATTTAATGCCTGCTTTATTGGTTTACTCGTTTGTTGTTTTGGCGCAAAGTGGAAATTGGCAGATGCTCATACATTATTTCTGACTTTTATCATAATGGACATTGTCTTAGAAATGGGTACTCCATCGATTTTCTTCACATTTCATTATCCAGCCATCCTCGGGCCCGAACGGCTACATACTTTTGCTCAACGTGTTAACGGCAAACGTATTCAATGACACAAAATGCGCGAACTGAAGAAATTTAATTGTTGTTTGATCAGTTCCTACGAACGTACATCGTGTATTGCTTTGTGCAAAGCACCAATACCGTATACTGAACATGCCTTCGTTATATAAAATTGACTGGGCGAACGTGCTGGAAGTACGCCTCAAGAATGTTTGGGAAATTAATATAACTTAAAGAGGACAACTTGAAAAGACTATAACAGCTGCTTGGAAATGCGTACTGAAGTCTTAGACGTCCAAAATAACACGTTTGGTACATTTTCTTTCATTTATCTGGTACCTTAATGACAAGCATAAGTCAGAGCAAGGGCTGCAAACAACCTCGGGTGATTTTTCTACAGTGGGAAATTGTATTTTGAATTAACTTATCTTTAGAAATTGTGCTTTACACTGAGTGGTGATTTGATATCATGATAATAAAAAATACCAACGTAAATCAGCCTGACCATTATCTTCTTGAGATATGCCGAGCCATGATTAACATTATAAAGCTAACGTTAAGGCGTCCATATTGAGCAATTGCAGTGTGCCTCCGGTTATGCAAGTCATTGAAATGTCGTGTAATGAAATTAAGGTCATGGAATTTTTTCCTTTGATCGACAAAAATAAAAAAATGACGTTTTTTAATGTGCTTTTTTGGCCAAAGATCATCACTTGGGGGTGGGGGAAAATAAGGAGGAATGAAGTCACTGAAAATTAACACCTTGTTGAATTTGCTGATTATGATTACTCAATTACGACCACTAGATTTGTGCAAAGTGTGGTTGCATATACACAAATTTGACGCATTTCTGTATTAGTTATTTAGCCTGATGTCGAGCCTACATGACACCATGTATAGCAAACCCTAATTGCTAAGATAAAAGGTTAAAACGCTGCGCATTACCGAATCTTTGCTCACATCAACGCTTGATGAAGCAAATATTTGTCGCGAATATCCAGGGCGATTAACTCCATTTTCTGCGAATGCGTTCGTCCCTAATTGCATTTTCGGTCGTGTATATTTTTGTGTGAGATTTTCGCCTTTGATGCAGTGTTTGGACCTGCAAATACACGCATATACACTATATTTTTTCAGCAGCGTTAATCCCCCTCGCGTTTCTCAACGGGGTAGATGCGCGCACTGATCTATGCAAATGGAGGAATTAAATGTAACTCTGTGTGCATCATGCTACGTGTATATCTCAAGCATGGTTATTATATTTGTCAACTCGTTTCATTTGCCGAAAGGTTTTTTCCTGCCATGATTATGTCTTCTGAAGGCAGATACTGCCGTTTCGTTTGAGCGTTGAGTAATTACAGTTTGTATCCGAGCACTGCGATATCGTAACAAGAAATTTGAATAATAAGGCCAAAAAAATTAATCTGTTGCTGACACCGAAAGTAGGCAATCACTGCGAGCATATACGTTCATATGCTTTGCCTACCTGCAGGCGCCTGTTTATTTGATGGTTGGCTGCGTGCGTTTAACAAGATCAAGTAAAACTTACTTTAATAATAATGATTTGCATCCAAAATTGTATTAGGGCTAGTGAATGGTGCATGAATTTCACTGAAGAAATCGTCGATGCATTGAACCGCTGAACAACAATAGACTATCAAATGATGCTGATTTACATGTAGACGATATGCTTCTCAGTCAGATTTATTATTTGAGAGGAAGTTTAGCACCTCCAAGTGGCTTCATCAGGATAGATTGATTGGAAATTACAAAATTGTAAACTTTAAAGCGATACTTCATTAAACAGTTCGGAACAATTTGTGCTCCTGGACAAAAAGCAGTACAGTGAAACAGCAATCCAGCATAAACGTTTCTTCGAGCATACATAGTATACATGAATATATGAGTGTACTGTACATTCGAAATATGCCTTGCCCCGTTGTTTTAATTATGCGTATAATAATGATGCATAACATGTTGATTCGGTCTTTAATTCAATTTCAGTTTTTCGTGCTTGGATGCAGGACCACGGGGGTTCCATTGTCAATATAATTGCCGAGATGTCGAGAGGATTCCCCCTTATGGCGTAAGTACAAGAACAAAGGATAGGATCCTTTTCCATTAATTGCATAGCCGCTGTTTCTATTAGGTTAACCTTTTAATGCGCCAATAGTCATTTTAAACAGTATGATAACGATAATTATGATTTTGGTACTGAAACAGGGACGATAATCGCATGCCTCGCGCTCTAGAATCAACTGTAAAATATACTTGCGCACATAATTATGTCCCATTTCTCAATATTCATTACTCATATTGGATAAAATGATGCGGATCCGTTAGGATTTTTTTCCGGAAACCTTAAGAACGATGGAAGCCGAGAAGAATTTCATTGTACTGCAGGGGCCTATTAGTCATATATTCGGTATTTATTATAGCTTTCCACGTAATGTTACTATGCACCAATTTTTGAGCTTTCTTGCAGTTTTTAGGTAAATCAACGCTGCCATTGACCAAGCCAGAAATGGCATCATAATTGATGCATTTCATAGTTATCAGAGTTATGCTATATTTAAAAAAGTGCATTCACGAGAGTGAACATAAATCCATTTATATTCGGTGTAATCTTTATTCCTTTTTAATTGACATTAATGCATCTGTCTCACATTTTTCCGATGCTCATTACCTAGTAATGTGAGGGAAGGGAATTTTTTTAAATCTTGAAGCTACTGAGCTCCCTTCTCTCCTCTCTAATATCCGATGACGACTCGTTATAATCTGCCAAAGAAATTGCAGTCGTAGAGGGATTTATCCATCATCCTTGTAATTAAAACTGCAGGTTTTTCTCCATCACGCCATCGCAATAATCTATTTGTTCCGATTTCTTCGCGCTATACGGTCTCTTGAAAATTCTTATCAGATTTCCATTCCCTGTCAGTTGAACGTTAAACAAAAGAAAAGGGCTTAAAGCTTTTAAGCCTATGGTGACAATGAGGCTCGAATTCATAGCAGATTGAATGGACCTAAGCCTATTAGACATCTTCGAATCCTTGGAGGTTATACATGATGTCAAACGTCACTTTGAGATGAATTGGGAAAAGATGAATTGAGTGTTTGCGTTCAGTAATACCAGTAGTTACATTGCAAAAATGACTTTTATGGCAGCATTGAATCGCACTAGCATTTAACTTGTCTTAAATGTTGTTTCTTATTGCTGAGTACTTGTTGAATGAATGTTTGAAAAGCATCGAACTCATCCTATTTGAAGAGATCGACATGCAAACACAAGAATCATTCTGGGTTAGACGTTAATGAGGAAACAATCCAAGTAATATTCGCTTCATAAAAGATGCATACAATATTACAAATTAATATAAATTACAATAATACAAATTACACATGTGTACAATCTGCACAATATGTGATAATTTATATCCACTGAGGTGTAGTGTTCTACAAAAATATCTGGACCCATCCTCCAAAATCACACAATGTACTGAGATTCAGTGATACAATACAGTTAATGCTTGTAAAATGTAGGCCAATATCATGAACCGATCGTGGTTTTTTCCGCTCCAACGAAATAACAGATTGCGGGGAAGCGCAATATTCTATTATTAAATTGCTTTTTAAATTCTTTTTCCGCTTTTGTGTTTTTATAATATGTCGAAGTTCACATTGCAGAAGGTGCCTGTAGGTTCGCTGCTTGGGTTATGTAATGAACTTATTCATGCAAGTGTCTTTTTTACGATATAGTATAACAAACTCATCTCTTTTTATACGTGCTGATATTGCCATCCCGCCTGGGCGTGTATTAGCATTTTAGTCGTTTTTCTTGCATTGTTCCTGCAAATTAATGTTGGGACGTTGCATCATTTTTTCTGATAAATTACTGCCGTATAGACCATATCTGCACCGTAAAACGAAATTTATTCCGTCGTTTTATAGAGCCTTATTTCAATGTCTTCGTTATTGGGTTTCTTTAAATTCTTTTGGTGTATGCACACAAGGGCCGCATTTGCATAACCCTGCAATTTTTACATCACGTGTGCATTTACAGTCCGCGATGGGATGCAAAAAAGTACGTCTGTATCGTCGAATTTAAAATTTAGCAACAAAAATAGAGCTGTGGTGAAATTGGCATTGGTGGGTATCACTATGGCAACGATGCAAATTCATGAGGTATGTTCAACCACTGAACATTCCTGAAACTGGCGAAATCAGGGTGTCTACCGGTTATGGAAATCGTGGAAAAATCATGAAATTCCTTTTGATTAACAATATATTTTAGTTTAACCAAGTTTCCCATCCTTTGAAATACCGATTTTCGACACTTTGTAACCTGTTTCCTGTTTTTTATGGTCATTTAAGTAGACGCCCTGCAAATGTATTCCTAAATTTAGTCCAGTAAGTACTGATACATATATATCGGTAGCTTAAAGCTAGTGCTGAGGACGTATATGCATACTGATAATCCATAAAATTGATACGAATAAAACGCATTGATGCTTTAGATGGTTCCTGTAGTGAATGTGATGCTTCTGCGCCGTCATTTTAACATCTTCCAGTTGACCTTCTTCGTGCGCAGTATATACTGACTGAATGTAAATGTTAGGTTTGAGGTACAGAAGTCGTGTGTGTACTATACAATTTCCATTCCGTGTTCCACATGGAAAGTAGGACAATAAGAATAGAATATTTTCAAAGGATTCCTTTTTTTTGAATTGAAAAGTTTGATTAAAATACGATAGCAAATCAAGCATTGCTCCACAGAGCCATGGTTTTTTCTTTTGCAATCTGGTTGCATTATATCCTAAGATGTGAGCATAGATGCAATATTGCAGGCTACGGTATCTATGCCTGAGATTCCTCAAGATTATTTTGCTGCTGGCAAGAGAACAGTCATGCGGATAAATTCATTAGATTTTATATATGTGTAAAGCTATTGAATATTTTGTACTATGCGCATGACCATAGTGATTTCTTTGTTTGACATATGACATTGTCCTTCCCATTTCTTATAAACACAGCATTCATCTCAAAATCTCCGCAGGGGAATATACTGTTTACGATCTGAAATTCCAGACTTAATGATAGAGCCAAGGCTTAATATACCGTTATTTATTTTAGTGTCGGTTTTTGCGAAAAAATAGTTCAACTATTCATGAAACCCTGCTCAGCCATTGGCACTATAAGAAAGTGGGCTTCTCCTGACGACTCCTATGCTGATAGAGCATGGCTGACGGTTGTGCAGCTAAATAAATTACGATTTTAGGTTATACACAAGAAAACATAAATCAACTGAAAATAGCTTGATAAAGATAAAATAAAAAAAAAATATAAATTACGACTGATACAGGGCAGCTTGTGCCATTCTTGAATGCTAAACAGGTAAAGTTGAAGTATAAATACTTGTATATTGTGCACGTTTGGAGCGAGGTATAATCCTTAAGCGATATATCAAAGTCAAAATTGGAATTAAGTAACACAAATTACGGGAAACATTTCCTTTTTTGGGTTTTTCATATAATGTTTTTCATATTCTGTATATTCTATCAGTATGTCATATTCCTGTTATTTAACGGTCCTAAATAGCATTATTGTGAATTCTTAATTCGTGCGATTTTTCGTTGTCAGTATTTAATGTTGGGACAAATACGACCAATGCTTGATTTTGCCATTGAAGAAATATTGATACGCGACGAAACTCGGTATTGATTTTTTACAGACGATTTCAGATAGGTAAAGCAGATTTACCTTCAAGAAATGTCTTTTTTGTCACTAGAAGCGGCATTACAGTTTCATCATCGTTTTGTTTTCTCAAGACTTTATTTCTTCGCGTTTCTTTGATGTGCTTCTTTCAGGAAATCAGGGAAAACAAATTATATTACCATATACATGTACGTGGTGACTGTAGATGCGCCAAGTATTACAATGACATATTTATTTGAAATCTCATTTACTTTGCTTGTGCCTATGAGGGCTATAAATGTACATGTAAGCAGCCGTCGCGCCTGTCCGAACTTGCTAATTGTAAGCCAATGGTTAGAAATAACAATCATCTCATTTTAATTTTTCAGTCATACGGGTGCTGCCAGAGCTGCCGTTCATAACCTGACAAAATCCATGTCGGTGGAATGGGCCTGTCATGGTGTCCGAGTGAATTCCGTTGTCCCAGTAAGTGAGCCCGTTATGTAACATGTTAACTGCTGGCAATACTACACAGCGATTTCACCTGTGTATATGCATCTTGGTGGAGATAACAATTGTATTTCTGTTAAAGATCTACCCTAGTTATTACGCACAACTCATGCATATTCTATAAACTTTGATTTGCTGCCCCGGGCTGTTATTTACAAAAAAAGTATTATTAGAAATCAAAAGGCGAATTGTGTATTATAAAAAGCGACCAACTAATTAGTTTTGCTATATCTTTGCTTGTCAGCCTTGTGCGGTTGTGACATGCAGATAACATACGCTATAATGTATGTGTAATATGCACTTATTTCTGACAATTCCTGATGAGGATGCTGACCACATTACCCAAGATTTATATATCATTGTAACTTTTCCAAACACGTGCATGTTTGGTGGCTCGCAATTGCATATTTTGGTCTTTTCATATTTGACATATTCTCTTTCCATCAGTAGAATGGTTACAAGGAGACAATGAGTATGCACAGGAGTGTGCCATCACTTCGTTTATATAATTGATTGGTTTCCTATTACGTTCATGTAGTTATTTTCGGTTTTCAGTCATATCAATGTGCTTTCATTGTCAAGTTGAGTTTATTATACGATTCAAAAGCATAAGCCAAAAAAAGACCAAAAAGCCCAAAACATTTGGAAACATGGCCCATATTCCCTTAGTTGCATGTAATACGATCGTACTGTTTGAAATTTCGAAGTTTCAAGTGTATATGTGTTATGTTTGTTATCTTACATCAATACGTACATGTATAGCTGTGTTATTTGTACAATGGGGAAAAAGCTGCCGGTATTATTGTTCAGAACTTCAGATAATATACTATATTGCTGTATTGATAAATGTAGCACAATGTTCGAGGTAAAGTAGTGAGACTGTTCACATCCTACCTCTCCCGATGTTACTTTAAATATGATTTGTTAAAGGCACGGTCATCTTGTTGTGATTGCATTCCAAGAGTTTGTTTCTCTTCTAGGGGACCATTTATTCTGCCACAGCAGCTGCTAATTATGATGCAGGAAAGGAAGTATTTGAAAGAGCAAAGATGGGCATTCCAGCCAAGCGCGTTGGAAGACCTGAGGAGGTACACATGTAGACTATTCTATAAGTTTTCATTTTCCCTATATTTGCACGTGAAATTGAATTTCCGGCAAGCAAATGAGTTATTCATACTATGCGTGTAACTTGTTATGCTGGATCCTTATTTAGCTTGATTGCTTTTTTTTGTGGCGTTTACTCGATTAGCCTGAATGCTTTATTTTATCGTCTTTATTTCGCTTTTTATTTGCTACTTGATTAGGTGTCAGGGGCAGTTTGTTACTTGCTGTCACCAGCTGCGTCTTTTATCACTGGTTCGGCTATAAATGTTGATGGCGGGGCTAGTTTATATTCGTTTTTATTTTGGGAAATTCCAGGTAAGATACGCCACACACAGTTTGTATTAATGTAAACTTTTCGAACGTTTCATTTATTAATTTTTATGTATGGACATTATTTGCGCAGATCACGATAAATTACCGCCTTATGATTGGGACAAAATTGCGACCGGTGAGGACGATGATGGTAGCAATTCTAGTTCTTCTAAATCAAAACTATGATAGACTTTAGAATTCCAAATACTGAAATATTGATTTTTAATAATTGTCCTCCGACTAATATTTGAGGCTTGCTCCTCGGTTGCTAAGCAGCCGAGATGCATGCTGGGCAACAAAATATTACAATAACAAATGTGGAATTCAGATTGCTTTCTCGCAATAAAATTCTAATAAAATGTATTTTCCATTTTATCTGCAACTAAAATTCTCAATATTATATATATAATCGATGTTCAGTTGACTATCATTCTTAAGGTCAAACAAATAGACGAGATTGATCTCGGGTCAAGGTATGGAGGGGCGAATTATGTGAATGCACCTGAGGTCGATTTCGAGTTTAATCTCTTCATGCACTATGCATATCGCATAGTGCATTTTACAGCATATCGATTTTAGCTACTTATCTTCAGCGAAGCAAGTGCTGCCATCTTGTAAAGTGCACCTGAAACGGGTCTGTAGGTTTAAAACGCAGTACATGTACTCAAAACAGGATAGTCCAAAGTGACGTAAATTCCGCAACGATTAACGGTCCTTATTTTTAATTTAATTTCCATGCATGTATATGATGCTCGTTTATTTCATCTACTGTACTTAGTTTAATATTTATAATACATGTAGTACGTTTCTTTTTCTTCCCTGGAGTCTACACCTTATACATGTACATGTACAGTAGCTTTTCATAAATGATTGGGTGAATGCATTTTGCTTTGGTGTGAAATTAGCTACCAGTTATCCTCTGTTGCTATGCACGCAAAAGCTCAATCCAATTTCAAAATAAATCTTCAGCGTTTCCGTGCAAAATGCACTAAGAAATGTACACATGCCTGCGACAATAACTACATTATTACATTGGATCGGTTTCTCCAAAGGAAAAGGGAATCCTCTGCAAAACATTAATTTTGATTTCTCGCCATTTGTATATGAGATGCCAATTTCCGCAGTAACCTTATATAAAGTGCTTTTATGAAAACAACACTGTGAAATGCTTCAGGGCGTTAACAAGTTGGTAACAATCATAACCCAGTGACACGAATCAATACAACACAAATGAATGTGTACTTTCGCTTGTACCTTCCCAGCAGTGGAATAGTTTGGAAGCTTGTTTCATTTATTTCGTCCATCGAAACCCACGTCATCGCATCTTCAGACCCCCTCCCCCATAGATGACATCATACTTGAACGTCCCTTTGGGGTTTTAGATCAGCTGAGCGTGCCTGCCATGCTTTCTTGCATGGCTTTGGGTGGCACCATGACAAATGACGAACAACCCCAATTTTGGCTCTGAAAAGTTGGCACCTATGACCGAAAATTGCGATGGTAAAGTGTCAGATGGGCCAAGTTTAGTCTGGCACCGTAAACTTCCTACTCAATTTGCTTCGTCAGATTCCTTTGATCGTGAGAGTAAATTCCACCAGATTTAGAGCTGAATTTAACTGGTGCGTTGCATCTTGCATGCATGTTCGTTACACGAATCGGGACTTATGGACTAGTTTCGAGTACATTTCGTCTCAAATAATGTTCGAAATCCAGTACAAAACACATGCATTGTATGCGTGCGGTGGTAACAAGCCGAGTACCGTTATGTCACTTCAGTTCAAATTCCTCCGGATTTGTCATCAGCCCCTCCCGAAGTGTGGCACCGTCCTTCATGGATGGCCAATTAGGTTAATTCGCTAAAACAGTGAGTTTAAAAATATACGCTGGCCTGTCCTTCTATTTTAGACAAGTATTGTGCGGTTTAGAAGCAATGACGAGTTCGAACATGGTGGAGCAAGTTCCCCGAGCTGACGCCGTCCCATCTATCGTGGACTTATGTCCTGAGATGCTGCTGAAAATCTTCAAATGTCTTCCACTGAAAGAGTTAAGCAACGTTGCCCAGGTGTGTCGACTATGGAGGGAAATCGCCTACAGCTGCAAAGCTCTGTGGGTGGATGCAACGCTGGATTCAGCAAAATTCGACTTGGAACTGTTGTCCAGTCTGCAGGAAAGAGGCATTCAGAGGGTCAGATTTGTGGGTGGAGGTTCTTCAATACACACCGTCATGACCTGCCTTCCAAGACTTACTGGAGTAGAGGTGTACGCAGTGCCCGACCTCGCACGTTGGTTTTACCACCAACGCTTACCGGAGCAAACTGAAGACATGAAAATCTTCCTGAGTTTCGTGCAAGAACTTGAGCACACTCCGCTGCTGTCTCTGAAATACCTGAAGTTGGATGGCGTTTGCAATGCCAACAACGAAGTCATCCGCATTGTCAAACATACTCCCAACGTGGAATCCTTCTCCCTACGCCTCTCTGACTCGGAACTTGTGGATTCGGATATCGTGGAAATCCTAGCTTCCCTCAAACACCTGAAAAGTTTGACCCTGGAGTACTGTAAACCTGTTGGGTTTCATTGCGGAAATGCCTCGGATTACCGATCGGACAGCTTGCAACACCTGTGCCTCGTGAAATGCAAAAATATCAATGACAACTCCATCCGAACTCTTAGCAGGTCTCTCATGAGCCTTCGCGAAATTCACGTAATCAACTGCAGTAACTTAAGTGACTCGTGCTTTCAGTTTCTCGCTCAGATGAAGAAACTTCAACGTGTAACTCTGAACCGTTGTCTGAATATCACCAAAGCTGGCAGAGGATACTTCCTCAAGGCAACAAACTTGACTGCCCATCGTTGAAACGTTCATGTGCTGCCAACTACGTGTACATGTAGTTACTTAATGTTTTTGAATTGCCTTCAATTTTGTTAGTTTGAGTTTGGTCCATCTCTTCCTACATGTATCTTGCCATGTGATGAAAGCTAGAAACCGAAGATCCTTTTTATTCAAGGGCAGTTATGTATTGGAATGTAATACGTGTATTCCTATGCATGCATGACAGTACTTCCTGTGTACATAATTATTGAAAGAAATTATTCAATAATTACGACTCTCCCAGCCACTGAAAAGATGGGTACCATTGATTCCTGTGTACATGTATATGCTCTACGTATGGTTTGACGAATATAAGTGCTGAATTTCAATTTATTTGAAAGGTTTAAAAATTTGCAATAACGTTTTGACCCCAATTTTTTTAACTGATTGCTTTTTCATAATCTACTTGTAAGTGCTTATACGAGTCTCGATCGTCGATTATTATTTGACGTTTATTAAAACTTTCGTTTTTGAAGCGTTTAAAGTCGTCTTCATATTCCAATTATGAATTTGGCAAACGTAATACTTACATGTACATGTACATGTACAGTAGCTGAAAATAGATTTTTTTTATTAGAGAGGAATCACCCCCTATTGAAACCAATGATAAAATTGTATAATTTACCCCTCAAATTAAAAAATCTTGCGTGTACTGCAGTTATTAGACACTTTGCGAAGCACAAACAAAAATTTAATTTAATTTTTGTGCAATTTCCTAACGATAGTAAAGCCCTACTAGATACACTGTACATAGCGATGCAAAATAAACGTTTTGAAAACGCTGAAAGTTAAAAGTTAACGTTTGTGCTTTTATTAAATAACGTTTATTTTGCATATCTAAGTATCTAGTAGGGCTTTACTTTCGATGGGAAATTGCTCGTCATAACAAACTTTTATTAAAGGCACAAAAATGAAATTAAACTTTCGTTGTGCCATTTATAGAACGAAAAATTCGCTGATGATCGCATATTTTACGTGTGTAATTATTTTATAAATTTTACAATGCGATTTGTTTATTTTTAAATTTATCCGACATATTTAATTTAAACGTTGTAGTAACAATTGTAGTTATGAAATTGTAAAATTCGCACTCACTAACAAATGTTTCTGCAACAAAAATGTGGGTTTTTTTACTTATTTTTCAGGGCGATTTAACAATTTTGCCATTTATTATTATTTTTTCCCTAAGGGGTTGACCTGAAAAGGAGAATTGGCCAATTGTAGCCGATCACCATTTTTTAATTGAGTGAGCCTTCACATTTTTTCAAGTTTCTTGTGATCTTGGCCTAATTTAATTGCTGGATTTAAAATTTCCAGCTTTCCAATTTCGTGGGCAACCACCTCGTTATTTCAAATGTGAATCTGGACAACGTTGCGCTGGGTTCGTTCGGACAAAGTCTTACACAGTTTTTCCGGTAATTCTCACTTTTATTATCACGACATTTAAATCTCCCGTCCACATTGAACGTAATTTATCCACCAATCCTGAGCAACGTAAATTTAAGGTCATTTCCCATGATGCTTTGCGGTGCGCTCGTCTGTTTCCATTTCGATTTCATCTTTTCGGAAAGCAGACGCTTCGTGCTGCAAGACTTACAAATTGGAAATTGCTAAAATTTCTTTTTCCATTTTCTGCCAGAATTCCGGTTTCGAGCAGCATGTCTTCGCCAAAGAAAGTCAGCGTGATCGGATCTGGTAATTGGTGAGTAAATAACTCATGCATAACTCGCGAAGCAACGTGGATATATTCGATAACCTTGGAAGAGATACAAAGTGCATTGCAGTATGTCAACTGTATGCACTTGTGGTGGCACTGCTTGTCGGTCAAATTCCACCATTTCAAGCCTATTTTTGTAGAATTTGCGGCATGCAGGGTGCCTTGACAGGCAGGCAAGGTGCCAGAAAACGCCCAGTGTGTGAACCGTCGTTCTAGAAGTAGACGAATGAAATCTTATCAAGCGCGATTTACATGTGCAGTACATTACAACTCGATGAGATTGTGTCTGGCTTTCCTATCTGTCTCCAATTCTGATGTCCAAAAATAGCTTGGGACAACATTGTGAGCTTATTTTCCGATACGCTCAGACGAACAGACTCATTTCGGCACTTTTTTGTAATGGCATCAAGCAGAATGCACCTCATGCAAACTATAGGGGACCCTCCGAATCAGACTAAAACATAAACCTATTTTGAGCCTTCAGGGACAGTGCCATGAAATATCAGAATCCACCGTAAGATTTATGAAACTCGCCCCGTGGGTTCTCCTATCCCAGAAGGCAATGACCAACTGGCTCAATTAAGCGTGGTTATAGTCTACATGTATTGTATGTGTGAACGCAGTGTGAATTCAGATTTGTATGCGTTTACATCTATTTTGCACCTACATTATATGTTGTACATGTACATGTACGTATGTTGTCATGTTGTAGGGCCTACCATTGAATCACTCTGTGATTCTTAAATTGATTTGCTGTTCTGCCTTGACCTGAAACTTTCAACAATAAGAAAAATAATAACTACTAGTCACTCTTGCCAAATTGATCTACGTACATGTAGCAATAATGCAAAAGTGCTCTAGATACCCCAGAGGATAGCCTATGCAAGCCATTGCAACAAACGATTTTCTTGTTCATGCCAATTATTTCGTGAACTTATGATATCTGATGACCGAACGATAATCTTCAATATTTGGGTCGTTTTTTGTTATACATGTATTTTAAAAAAAAGTCGGCTACCTGAAATTGTATGCCTACTATCACTGATGGTAGATTTACTGTCATAAATGAAGACCTATAGGCTATTGTAAAAGGCAATGGCTCTGTTCATATTACATGGGGGAGACATCTATGCTCACAATTTATTTGGCAGCTATTCAATAGCTCATTTTTGTGGACACCACTGTCGCTTGTAAAATAGACCATATATTTTGAAATGTCTCATGAGATATGAATGAGATGTCCTGGCATTGCTGGAACCTTGACCTACTCAGAGCTATCCGTGCCTAGACCCTCCTCAGACCCTCTGAAAGTGTAGTATACATTTCACGTTTTAAAGGTAGTTGACGCAAAAATGAAATGGCTTTTCAATAAAGGATACACTATACCTGACATGTTTGTATACAGTCTTCACATTTTTTATACCAAGGCCAACATTTTCGATATTATACCTACATATCATGTCTATAATAAAGTCTATGGTTTTAAAAATTGGCTGTTCAAAATTCTGTTACACTTTGTCCCCGCTTTTAACCTTGATGTTTAAAATACACTTTGAATTTGCACTGTACTGATTTCAGCCTCTTCATAGTCTGAAGTTTGATTAATCTAGTGCATCGTGAAAATTGCTCACTGCACACGTTTCAAGTTCTTGGCTTATTCAATACAAATAGATGTGTGCAATTTCGTCATGTAATTATATTACGTGTTTTTGTAGGGGTTCTGCAATTGCAAAAATTGTCGGCAACAATGTACAATCATTCGATGCATTCGATAAAGAAATTAAAATGTATGTTTATGAGGAAATGATTGATGGACGTAAACTCACTGAAATTATCAACACACAGCACGAAAATGTGAAGTATTTACCTGGACATCCACTACCACCAAATGTGGTGAGACAGATTTTTATTAATAGAAAAATGAAAGGTTGCAGTTGTGAGATTTGAAACATCAACTCAACAAATTTTTTATTGCAGGTTGCAGTTCCCGACATTGTAGAAACCACTAAAGATGCCGACATCCTTATTTTTGTAGTTCCTCATCAGTTTATTAAGCGCCTCCTATCACAGATGCAAGGCAATATTAAACCGACTGCCATTGGGATATCTTTAATCAAGGTAGGCCTACTAAAAAGTAAATTTTTGAAATAAAATACTGATTTGTCCTTCTATATTTATTTAGGGGGTTGATAACACAGAAAAAGGCATTCGGTTGATTTCCAATGTTATCAAAGAAGCCTTAAATATTGAAATGAGTGTACTAATGGGTGCAAATCTTGCTCCTGAAGTGGCAGATGAAAAGTTTTGCGAAACAACCATCGGTTGCCATTCTAAAGAACATGGAAAACTGTTGAAAGATTTAATCCAGACCAGCTACTTTCGAGTTGTAGTTGTTGATGACGTTGAAACTGTGGAAATTTGCGGTGCTTTGAAGGTAATTAAAATAAATATGAAGTATCGCTTATATCGCTATACAGTACATCAATGACAAATATTTTTCAGAATATAGTTGCCTGTGGTGCTGGATTTGTAGATGGCTTAGGCTTGGGTGACAATACAAAAGCTGCTGTCATTCGACTGGGATTGATGGAAATGATCAAATATGCAGAAGTTTTCTGCACAAATTCCCAGTTAAGCACTTTTTTTGAAAGTTGTGGCGTGGCTGATCTCATTACCACATGCTACGGTGGGAGGAATAGGAAGGTTTCAGAAGCATTTGTAAGAACTGGAAAGGTAAGCAGTGGGGTATTTACCACCATTAATTTTGGCTATGCTAAAACGAGAACATGTGCCCTAGCTGTCTATCTAGATTTAACACGAAATGTATGCAAAGCTACAGTATATAGGCAATATTTTTTGTGAAGGGAAAAGGCTGGGGCAAATGCTAATTCTGCATATTTATGCAGACAAGGGGCAAGTGGTTGGGCATTAATAAATACCCTCCTCTACCCCTTATTAAATGTTTATACGGGTTAAATGAAACTTTGATTAATTTAAATGTACGTATTGTGACAGAGCATTGAAGAATTAGAACAAGAAATGCTAAATGGACAAAAATTGCAAGGCCCTGAGACAGCAAATGAAGTGAATGCCATGTTGAAGGCAAAAGGATTGGAAGAAAAGTGAGTTTTTTCATATTTATACATTAAGCAATTTTTCTCTGAAAATGATTGCGTTGTTTAAACAGGTAATTTGAATTTATCAGGTTCCCATTATTCACTGCTATTTATCGCATCTGCAAGGGGGAAATTCCTGCTAGTCAGATGGTGGACTGCATCCGAAACCATCCTGAGCACATGTAATTATTTTAATCTATTTTTGTTTGGCTGTCTGTACAAACAATTTTTGAATAGTCTGTTATTTTCGCAGTCAAAGTAGTTTTCCCTATCCCTTGGATGAGTAGAGATTTTACAATTAGGCAGTTAGTTCTTTTGCTGACAATATTATATGATTGTAGGTTAAAAATAATGCAAGTGGTGTACCCTGAATTTAACGAGCAGCGATGTATGCTATAATGAACAGTTTTAACTGTTACGTGGGTGGGTCAATCACCACTTTGCAAACCTTTATAGATGTATTGTTTGAAAAAATTAGGATACTGGTTATTATTTTTATGAATGATTTTAATTAATAGTTCATGGTCATTTTTTTGTTTTATGATGATAGTGTATCAGATTTATTAGTTACAGTTAAGTTGAGCAAACGTATGAGCCCTTTGCTTGATGTCTTAGATGAATGATGATTGTAGATCTGTGATCATCTTTTGCATTTATGATCATACCGTATATACTGGTAGCAAGATGTTTGGCGTTTCATGACTAAAGTGAATGCAACAATCTGTTCTGAATGTAATACCAAAGAATGTAAGGCAGCTTGAAATGCTATGTTTTTACCTTAGGTTTCTTCTCTATTCTCTAAATGTCTTACTCATGGCACGTCACAAGTTTGATCCCACTTGGAATCAAAAGTCACAGAATTTTTATCTAAACTGCCGAATATGATAGTAGGACTGATGATGCATTTCATCCGTTCTTCAGCACTTTATAAACATGTCTTAATAATTCAACTTTAAAACTGAGTTCACTCATCATAATTGCCAATTGCTACATTCACTCAAAACAAAAATTTCTAGGTTATGTGCAATATTTCAAAAGTTTGATTGCTCCCATAAATATAAGCCTTAATGGGCCATTAAATGGGCACTTCAGACTAGCTCTCTAGTGACAAATCAGAAATTATTTACACTAAGAGGTTTTTACATGACATTTATTTGATTTTAAGAAAGTTTATATTTCTTTTAAACAAAATATATTCATTTGTTGCCAAGCTTTTTCCATTTTTTTCATTTATTTTTGTTATATGGTTCCTGTCATTAGTTATTTCTCCGAATCGCAAATAATACCTAGTTGCTAAAGTAATTGCGATCAAAGATTCTTTTATCCAGCATTACCTGTATAATGTTTGCTACGTAATCAGGAAAATCTACAACATATGTAGTACAGTATATGGTAGACCTTGTGAAAAAAATTTGATCAGCATTATCTAACAATGGAAAATTATAATTTCTTGTAGTTTTGTTCGTTTAAAAATAGAAAAGACCAAAATTGAAGAAGAATAAAAATTGCCCTAGCATTTTTTATTAATTAAATTTGCAATATGCAGTTCTTTCTAAACTTCATTCAACGTAGGGTGGTTGGTGTTCATGCACAATCCTATAGTAAGTGCTTATTCTCTTATCATACGCATGGGAATGGAGTTGAACATATATAAATTAGTATATTTTTAAACAATAATTTAGCATCACAAGCATGATCTCACATGTATCTATCTCATCACAAGTAATCATCTCATGCATTTTCCGAAATATGCCAAATCTCAACGCTTCATTTTCTTGATAGGAAAGAGGTTCATTCTAAAATAGGTTGACGAATGATTTCAAAATGTTTCAAAGGTAAATTCACAATGGTAGCACTCAATTTCTGTAATTAAGGTTTTGGAGCCATTTTGGTAACCAACCAAAACATACCCTGAGCTTTGCAATTGCGGCATTAGTGTTAATAGCGTTACAACTTTAAATTAATGTTGGTTTTGTAGAAATTAGACACACAAGTTAATTATTGCGTATAATTTTTTTTTATTTTTTTTTTCCACAGTTATTCTAAGTTGTAACTTGCAATAAAATGGTAAGTGCGATTAATTGTGCATAGACGTTGTACAGAAATACATGTAATATTAAATGACGACAAGACTAGGCGATCATCGAGGATGTGGCCAATATGATGTATTTAAATTCATATGTTGTAAATGTTTAATTAAATGTCGTCATGTGCATGTTCGATAAACAGATAGGGAAAATTTTCAAATTATGAATTCGGCAAAAACATGCCTACATTTTATGATTGTGGAGACCTTATGTTATGTCATATATAGGACAACATGTTTTTACTTGCATTTTCTATGGGTGACCTTTAATTGAAAGCATGCCATTTCCATAATCATGGACTAAACTTGTTCAGATTTATGGTCCTGCTCCAAGCTAACTTTGCGTTTGCATTGGGCTGTTGATAACATGGCATTTCGTCAAGTAGGCTAACAGGAGGAAATGTTGCAGTGCCTTAGTTGTACTAACACTTTCAAATGTTCATTAATGCCCTGCGCCTTTTGAGTTTTGTACGAGTACTGGATTACCATGTATTACTTGTACAGTGCAATTAAGTTATAAAGGATAACACATTTTAAATAAACTCTGAAACGCACATTTTATTATAGACATTATACTACTACAGTTTCAGAACAAAATAACTTCCACATTTACTGAATGACAAAATTTGCTTACGATACTATTTACACCAAAAGGGGGTTGTATATCTAGCAGTTTATCTATCAATAAAAAGGTGCATAGAAGTAAATGTAAAAGTAAGGACGCCAAATACTTATGAAGTAACAAATGTTGCAAGCAGCTCAGCAATTTTTCTACAACAAATTAGAACAAGGTAGCAAGAAAATGCTAGTTAGAAAGTTAGCTATCAAATTAGGTTGATGAATGTAAATAAATGATAGCATTTTTTAATGAATATATCAAATGGTCAATCGGTGAGGCTTGGCATGTACGCATCTGTGAATAGGTTAGTTAGTTTGCATTGATTTTGAATGGTGCAATACCAAAAAACTATAAGCTAGGATTTTCTTTCCAACTACAACTTGTGTTGACTATTGTGGACAATTATGCTTTATTGGGGGTAAAACTAGAAACGAGTCATATATTTGTATGTACAAAACTAACGAAACATTCAAGTATAACATCAGAAATTGAAGAATACATTTAACAGTATTGCTTCAGTGATATTGGGCTAGATTGCTTTGATGTTCCGATTAATGTGCCATTTCTTAACCAAGTTGTTGAGGTTAATAACTAAGAAAATATGCAGGTTTCATTTATTGTGCAGAAATTGACATTTTGAATAGAAGTCTTTATTCAAAATAATCTACATACCAGTAGATGTTTGCACACCAGCTTTTCTACAGTGTTTTGATATAAATTCCTCTATGTATATATATAGCCTTTAGGTTTTGGTCCACTCTTAGCTTCTGTGACAGCCACAATTCTTCTAAGAAGACTTTCCACTAGCTTTTGGAAGGAATTTCTACAATAATCCTTCCAACAAGTTTTCAATTGGGTTCAGATCAGGACTGTAGAAGTCTGTCATATTTTTCCACACCCTTTATTTGTGGATGGGAACGTGGTCATGTTGGTCCAGAAATGGTGCCTTACTGAAGAGTGGGCCAACAACTTGCTCATAGAAGAGTTAATATCAAAAATTCACTAGAAAAGCGGGTGTCTTTAACGGGATCTAGTTCCCAAATATTGTTTTTATTTTCAAATTTAACACTTGAAATAATCTTCAACAGCAAAACATCGACTTTCAATGAAGAAAGCAGTGTTTAAACTATGTAATTTACTTTACCCCAATTGGCAAAATTTTCTGCAAGAAGCTTTTTTTAAACCTATTTTAAAATCAACCATGGGAAAGTGTTCAAATTCCATCACAATTGAGGTTGGATTTGAGCCAGGTTTCTTTCTAATAAGTGGATAAATGTATAGTTGTATAAAAATATTTGTACTCTTGCTTATTTTACGGTAAAGAAATTAAGTCGATTTTATTGAGATAAACTTTTTAAAGAACCTGGTATCGTTTTCATGCTTACATGTCCCCTAACCATTTGAAGGGCTGAGTTGAAAAGTGGTGAGGTTACATACTCACCTGTACCACTTTTCCCCTGATCCCCTCATTCTATTCCTTATAAAACCTTCACTGATTGTTATAAAAGAAACTAGAATGCCATATCACATCCATATATTGGCGATTTAATACAAAAAAGTAAAATATGAAAACAATTTTATAGCATATAACCTTAAACTAAATCGTTTCATGGCAGAATAAGCATCAGTTACAAAATCAAAAACGAATTAGAAAAGCCGGGGACAAGCAAATTGGAATTTATTTTTGTCACATCCAGGATTCCTATTCCTGTTAGGTTTTAGATTTTATACACGAGTTCATATAAACAGATTCCACATTGATGTCTGTTGTTATGAGTGTAAGGAATGCAACAAGCTGTTATGACACAACTTTTCTTTAAAAACACCAAAACTGCAATCAGTCAGAATCTGAATTATCAGTATTTGTATTCTCTTTTTCTTTGCAAAGTGCTTCCTTTTCGAATAGTTGGGTTTTAATTGATTGAAGTCTTTGTAGTATGCTGGAGTAGTTAAAACTTCCTCGCTTCTCGCCAAAAGGATCCTATTTCCATAAACAAAACAAAAGCTATTAAATCCTGGTATTGCTATTTTTCTGAACGAGTCTTATCAGCAATTAGAAAACTTTCCTGCATTGGCCTCAACGATAAAGATATATTACTTTGAGCAACTGACTTGTAGTGCTCGTAAAATTCAGGAAACGACTTTTCCATAACATCCCTAAAAAGAATTTCATATGTTAAGGCAATCTTTACGCTGCATAATATAGTCGAGTGAACAATTCTCTAAACCTGCTGCTTATTCACCTTAGGACTTGTGGGCACTCTTTACCAGCTGTTCCTTTTTTTTCCAGCATGTCACAGACAGCCACACGGATGGTTTCATGTTGAATGATATCATTGTAGCGTTGGCTGTCCCCTGGGTGTAGCTCCTAATGAAAGCATTATTCTGTATTAATCATAGTCAAATGCATTATATAGGCAACATGAGTCACTATTTTGAAATTTAAACTTAGCATAGCTAGTGCAACTTGTCTTACTTTATCAAATCCAGGCTCATTGTGGTAAGGTTTTTCATTCAGCAAAGATTGAATGGAAATGAGGATACTGGACAGGCATTGTGCTGGACTCCAGGCTGGTCCTGACCACGTTCTGAAAATGATTAAAACAACTTCAATTCTTGAACATTATTGCAGCTAAGAGGCTATCCTCGAAGTAACAAATAGGTAGTCGGAAGGTATATTACCCAAGAATACTGAGGCAAACTTTGCCATTTTTATATAGGTTTGGATTGAAGCGTACTTGTCCATCGCCAGTCGTCATCAGCTTTACTCGTGGCGGATGCATAGGATAATCGGGTGGACACCGAATGACGAAATAGAAAAAGCCACCCTCGTACGGCGTATTAAACGGGCCAGTTATTAAAGCGTGGATCTATTGATGTGAAAGATAAGATGTCACTAACAGAACGTTTTCATAATATTGAAATTTGTCTGATTTTAGCTCCAGCAACTTACTTTGGTAATATCATCAGGGTCGGGTACAACACACATCCCAGGTGGTGGCTCGTTGTATATGGTCATGATATCTCTGTAGGTCAAACGTGAAAAGTTCAGATTACCAATATAAAGTTAGTCTTACTATTGACAGTAACTATTTGTTTTTCCAAACTGTCACTCTAAACAACACAACCTCATAACCAGGAATGAGCATGCGGTTGCCCTTTGTGCTGCAATTGTGCATGTCTGGTATGCTTTACCGTTTAACCCTTAAGATGCACGACTGCATGGGTGTCCCTTTGTCCCAATCTTGGCTGTTTGTAGGATCCCACATGACAGATTGACTAGCAACCAAGGCCGATAATTTGGAATTTGCTTCCGATATGTCGTCCAACGGAGTTAGCTCGAACTGTGTCTTTACTTTCGCAGCAGAAGCAGCACTACCTGCACCTAACGATGTCCCTACAGGCAAAGCGGCTTCGGCCATTTCCTGTTCCTGTTTTTAGAATCTTTAAAAACGACGTTTTTAGTAGCACACTCGTGATCGGGGTACTCTGGGACCCGTAGGCATACTTGATGGTGTCGTGTCCTTGATATGAGACGCGATCCAACAAGTATTCCTTCGGCACAAATCTGACTTCCGTTTCTATTGGTTGTCCACTATTTCGTAGGCAGTTTTAACTGACCAGGACCTCCTGCCAGTACTCCCTATACTTGCCTTGACACCTGGACCCTGCCTAGACAAGATTGCGGAATTTGATGGTATTCTTTTCGACACCAATTATCCAGTATTCTGCAGGTATGGGATTTTCTTTTCCTCAACTGAAACAGGGCCTCCTCTATATACCAAGGACTGAAACCACTGTGTGGAATGACGTCATTCTTAAACCTTGGTACGATTTTATTTTTGTAGAAGTGTTATGGCGCTTTAGCATATGCGCTGCTTCGCAACTCAGACGCATTTTTGAAATGTGCAGGGAGCAGACTCGTTGCTCCCTGATTTCAACCAGATTTAAAAATTGGTGAGCAATGGTCGTCGCCGTCAACGGTCAAATCCATCTGTAGTTTTCCTGAAAATAGAGAGTGCCAGAAAACACGAAAACCAAATCGAAAACTTCAGAACGTGTGACATCATCCTGACGTTGACATTCCCCAAATTCCGTCCGGTCTCCCTATCGCCGTGGAATGTTTGGGGAATGTCAACGTCAGGAATCAGTATGATGTCACACGTTTCGATTTGGTTTTCGTGTTTTCTAGCACTCTCTATTGCATTTCTGTTGATGCAATTTTCTTTGAAGAAAACTTCGACCATCGCACTATAAATTTGCATAATATTTATATCAAGCAATCATCATGCTGTAAATCAATGACTAAACTGCAGCTGCTTTCCCATTCATCCGCTTTGTGATACGTCACGCTGAAATAAGGTGAGAACTGCTTGTGTACGTCTGATAACGTACACCTATATTTTGGGTACTTTCCAGAAAACAATGGGATCAGCTGGTAGCTAGGCAATGGCGAAATTAATCATGTTGATTACATGCATTCGGTGTAGGAAAAACATACATGTACGTGCAGTCTGTACAAGTATTTTAGGTATATGGTTTAGAACTACTGAATTTAATTTGCTGTCACATGATCGCCCTGGAGGTTCTCGCATCCCAGAAGAATTCATGTAAAAGTAGTGATAGACTTGAAAGTGTCATTGTTGACGCATCTTGTGGTTGAAATAGACGTGCAAACCTTCATGTATGTCCACCATGCAAAACAAAAATTCTTAACAAGATTTAACCATGATTTGGACGCATTAACAAAATCGCTAGAAAGAAAGAAATGTAGATGTAATATTAATTTAATAAATCCCAATTTCCCATTTTCATTCAAACAACCACCAAAGGATGTTGTTCTTTTTTGAGACTGCGACGATATCACTTCAGGGTCCCAGATTGTTTCAGATAAAAGAACTTTAATATCCTGTTCATAATACATGTGTATAATAAGCAGTTGCGCAAGTTAATTATTTTTACCACATTTAAACCTCTACAAGTTGAATGCCTCCTCGTTGTCGAGTTAACTCCCTAAATAACCATTTCGTATTATTGCGATTTTTTGTTGTTACCACCATAGTTATTACCGATCCGGTTCTTCAAAGATAACCGTACGTGTGTTGGGGAAATTGTTGTAATTCGTAAACGGAAGGTAAACTGCTCGCGAAGGTTATGCGGACCTTATGAAATTATACATGTAATTAATTTCTCTTTTTCCAAATCTAGATATAATAGAGGCTAATTGAACATAATTGAATTGATAGTGGAGTTTTCAGGGTCAGTAGACTTACTTCGTTGATAGGCCAACCATGTTTAATTGTCGGCGTTATCAGCGTTTTGTTTTATTATCGCAGTTGGCACCGCCTCCCACCAATTTTTCCAAAAGTGTCATTATGTTCTCCATTCGTTTGGGATGACGCTAGGGAGTACCAAGGTGAACTATTGAATTCTTACTTTCCCATACGCTATCTAAGGGTAACAGGATTTACTTTACCAATGCCTACAGGATAAAGGAAATCTAACTTTACAGCGGCATAAAAATGTCCCTAGGAAACGCAGCAAGTTAAAGGGAACAGTTTTTCATATCAGAAATTGAAACTATGGCAGTATTGGTGCAAATTCACAGGAAGACATGTTACCACGTAACGCAACTAGCAGTTCTGTGTGTGCTTTACTTCATCTTGAGTGCGGCCACACCAACACATGGATTTAATTTGTTGAATGTGCGAAGCATGAGCAAACAGAAGTATAATACAACAATCGAAATAGCGGGTTTGTATTCATATTTTTTGACTGATGGAACGCAAATTCTGTCAATTTCCGACACACAATGTTTTTAAATCGTATCACCTTTGTGATACTTTGCCTACTACATGTCGATACATGTTTCACGTATCCTCCTGTTCATAAAGAAACTACTAGCCTTTAACTTTTGTTGGCTTCAAATTTTAGGCATTTTGATTGCTCTGATTTCTAACACGAATAATCCCATAACAAATTATTACCTTTGGCACGGGCAGTTATGCAGATTGGTAGCGATATCATTGGATGGTACATGTGCATTGTATACTGTCGCAAAACAATTGACATTAAATTCAAATCAAATTCAGACAGTCAGACACACGTCAATGTACACGTCAATATATAACCGTGCATTTACATTTGCCGACTCGCTATGGCCAATTTCAGCAAATTGGACGGTTATTAGAAAACAATCATAACAAATTATGGGTTGTGGTCCAACTTCGAATTTCTTCGAACTGTATTTTTTATTTTTACATTATTATTTTTAAACATCACATGCATGTGCACGCACTAGTACTTACATCGTATAGATTTACGAATATTCACAAACCTTTGGCCAAATTTTATTACAGCAAATGCAGTTTCTAAATTCTAATGTAGCTTCTGCTGAACTTCCTCAACAACCAAAATGCACTATTTTTGTATTTGAAATTGTCGCTTTACGATGAAAATTTCATAATATTAAGACCACATCGCAATTTATGGTTTTTTTTTTCCATGATTCATATCTGGATCATATTAGTGATGATATTAAGGTTATCTCTGGTTGGGTAATATTTTAACAAAAGCCAATAAACATCGATGTTAACATAACCCGCGTAAAATTATCCCATACAGTATTAACATTTAAACAATTGTATATTGGTACTGTATAAATAACCGGTGTAATTGAACTAAATACGTGACACAGTATACCAATGGCTATACATGTACGTCTGGAGTTTTGCATGAGTTTCGACGTAATTCCTACCAGTTGAGATTAACCAAGGTTATTGACCACGGAATTCATTCGATTCTTTTTGCCGTGACGCCTGATAGGAATAAACACAGTTTCAGTAATCTATGAAATCTAAAAAACTAAATATTTAACGCCAGAAAAGTGCTGTAAATTGTTGATTATTTATCAGGGCACATCTTGGAAGTCTCATTGGCTTAGATATCATAACGACTATTTTGTTACTTGGCGATGTACCTGGCGCTTGGTTCTGCCATCCTAATCCAGATAAGGTTTATCCGATTGATTTTTTTCTAAATTAAAAACATGTAGACTTGTTTGCGCAATTCATCACGTTCAATGCTCATGGGGCTTCATAGGTTGCATATTGGACCAGTGTAGTATAACGTTATTTTTTATCAACGTCAGCATTATAATCACGTTTTTGAGGAAAAAGTTAATTTTAAATCTGCACATTTACTGCAATGGGTGTTTTTTGAAAGTATCGAAAATTCGTTATCTATAATGTAATACAGATAAATTAACCAGCAAATTACGGCATCAATCAGCAGCTTAATATATGAATTGGTTAGAATATATATAAAATGCTTTTCCCAAACTCAAATTGGTGTACCGGATAAGGAATTTAACGTGAAATATTCTAATAAAATGAAACCAAAGCGTTTGACAGAAAAATGTACTATGCAATTTTTGTATGTCATGGTGGGGGTCATTTTAGGACAACTCCAATTTTTTTTATAATTAGAACCTACCATTTTGCACACAGAATCAGATTCGACACAAGAAATAACAAACATTTGTCTGTAAAACATTTTTTGATAAAGATGTCCCCCCTCCCTACAAAAAAATAAACGTTACTCAAAAACACTAATAAAGTATGGCAAAGGTGATGATGTGGTAACCAGGGGTGTAAAAACCCACATATACTTTCAACCATTTCATCAACCATCATGGTCATTCAAACTGCATATCGAAGCCTAAAGTGCCAATTTGAAAGTTGCAGAGAAGAGCAAAATGAGTTTTATAATGGTTTATTTAGTACTGGGAAATGTTTCTGCGAATAGATTTTTAATGGCAGACTCGGTGCACTGCTGCACATCATAACAGCATGGCAATGATGTCTCCTAATAAACCGCTTTTAAAACTAATTTCGTCCTCGTCTACAACTTTCAAATTGAAGTTATTGCTCAAAATTTTTAAGTTTGATATACTGTACATTTTGAATGCCCTCGATGGAACGGTTAAGGTCAGGTCTGATGACGTCCCTGACAACCTCGTACATAACTTGCTATACTGTTAATATTATCACTTCGCCATATTTGCACGTTCATAATCATTCCCTCCCTCACCATTCCATCCCATCCCATCCCCAGAGCTTTATTTGCATTGAAATTGTGCAATTGAAAAATTAATAACGTGATCAGTAGATATTTTCATGAAACGATTAAATGTTATAATTATAAACGTTCTTTAATTACAGTAGTCGTTCCTGAATATAATCTTCCGAAGAACGAATGTTGCCCATTGAATGAGACCATCTGTGGACGGCCAGGCACTCAGTGTCAGTGTCAAGAAGACGGTTTCGACTGCATCTGCATTTGCCCTACAGGTAAAGAATGTATCCAATATTCCTTTCCTTCATTTTGATGAAGTCTTTTACTTGGAAGCACGTGATTGCTGGCAGTCTTCAATTGAATAGGACTGATGTCCTGCCAAGTAAACATTACAATTTTCATTCACGCAGCATTTTACTAATTATTATCAACGCTAAATAATATTTGCATTGAATTTCAAGGTTGATGAGCACATGTAGTATATATTAACTAGCTTGAAAGTTGGCACTATACAGTGACATTTTATACACTGTCGCATCCGCGTATCATACACGCACTGCATGTGGAAATTAAATTTCAAATTTACCTCTACTACTGTCTATCTAATTTCTTAAGTATGCACTGGTAATTTTTACCTGGCGCGATTACTCATATTCGCCTGAATTTTTACCTACAGTATCTTGACAAAAGCACAAGTAAATAGTGCTGTTAAGTGAAGAAATGACAATATCTCATGATGTAATTTGTATGTAAATACTGCATTGTTATTTGTTACCCATTTGAAATTCCCAGGATATTTCAAAATTCGCTTAAAGAGAACGTTTGAACGTTTTGTTGTAATATTTACGAAACATTTTTTTAAAAACATCGATTTCATGCGTCTGTAAACTTGCTTAATGGTTACTGTTGAGAATGTGTCTTTGAAAAGTTTACTTTTAGTGAAACAAATAACAAGCATGCCACGTTTATGTGGACCCGTTTAGGCACTTTTAATCAAGCGACGTATTTTAATAATTTGTACGAGCATTTTATAGTATACATCCAAGCATGTAGAATATTATTTTTATTTGTTATTTAGATAATTTCCCTACTGGCTTTCATTTCGACAAGAACGATTGCTGTCCAGTGAACAATACTTACTGCAAACGATTTGGGGATGACTGCGATTGTGAACAAGATGATTCTGGATGCAAATGTGTTTGCCCGGCAGGTATAGTTGCATATTCCAATTTCTAGAGAGAACTTTTTACTTTCAGTACCCCTGGGAAATTTTTTTATTGAAACAATGGCTCACCTTCATTGGAAGCGAAAATACCAGCTTGTAAATAAATGACAAAAGATTTTATTCCGGTTTTAAGACTGGTCAATTCTGATCCCTCGAACCCGGAGCAGTCGGGCATTCAAACCCTTGATCGTGAACACAGTACTGCGCCATTCCAATGTAATATCTGGAAAAGTCGTTGATTTGAAATAACAATTAACTGTGTGAACAATTTTATCGAAGCAGAGCAAATTGATCAAGAGTATTAAATATATATAGTTACGGTATTTGCAAAATACGACTTTAACACAAACACAAAATGGTTTGGATTGAAGTCATCTATATATTTGAAAATCTTTTAATAACATTTCTTAAAGTTATGACCTATTTTTACACTCCTGACTCTGCTTTTGCAATGCAATGCAAGCATATTGCATTTTCCCCCCATTTACAAACCTCATTGATCCTAAAACCCTTAATATAATTTATTAATTTTCATCTCTTTCTATTGATCATTTTTCTTCTTTGCTTCTAATGATCAAGCTTTGCCTATTACATGCACGTTCTCGAAATTTAATTTCAGAACTGGATTACACCGTGAGGCTGGCTGCGGGAATCGCTATTGTTTTATTGATCGGAGTCACCGTAATGCTTGTCATCAGTTTGTATAGGTAAGTCCTGTGAATTTGTCAGCCTTAATAAAGTGCGCCATTTTTGCTCCATCTGCAGGCGTATAAATGTATTTGATTTTTGTCTGCGAGATATTTTGCGGGAGGCCAAAACGTTAGAAACATTTTTTTTTGAAATGGTTATGGGTTTAACGATCCGAGAGAGGATCAAGGTAGTTTTCGGGCGCAGAACTAAAGTGTCAATTCAGAGCACATCCATTTCAACGGAAATGACATGATTTTTGAGATCATTTTTTCATCGTTGTTACATGTATTGCAGATTGGAAATCCAAGTACCTATCTGCCACTAATCTTAAATTGGATCGCAGTTAATGTCATCTATTTCGATGGAATTATGGAGGATGTAGACTTCTATTTTTAGAAGCTTATAGGACCTGACATGGTCCATAAAGCTATAATCATAATGGTACCCTCCTTATATTCCGTTATGCGAACTATATATCATTTCTAAGTTATGTGCAAACAGTGTGGGCAAATTTCGCAATGATGCACTTTCTGATAAGAAGGGTTCTTCTTATTTGGGCCTTCCATGGCCAAGGAAATGTACATGTACATGTTGTTGATTTGTTTAGTTCGAGAACACGTGACTAATTGATGAGTGGCTTCAAACTTGAAATCTTAACTTCAAACTAACATTGCTAACTTCCAGCACAAAGTAATCTTTTAGTAACAAACATGATTATTTAAACTACTTTAGTTCATACATATCGCCTTAAAATGTGAATCTATGGGGACGTTCAAATATTATGTCAAGTTAACATTTAACACCATATCCAGATATACCCCTGATGATTTACAAACCTCATTGATCCTAAAACTCTTAATATAATTTATTCATTTTCATCTCTATATATTGATAATTTTTCTTCTTAGCTTCTAATGATTAATCTTTGCCTGTACGTCTATATTATATGCCTATTGTACGTTCATCATGCACCAAAACACGTTTGCAATTTCGTAAAACTGATATCATAAAAGGTGAAGTTAATCCTCAAACAATAATGATAAAGCCACTGATATAAAAACGTCGTAGGTGATATTTTTTTACGAAACTAGATCAAAAATAATGAATTTTTAACATAAAAGCCAATGATGACCCATTCCTTTGCCTTTTTCCTTCCCCGTATTTGACTGACCCCCACTTCGAGTATTTTCATCGAATTCGCCATACTAAAATAGTATTTCAATACTAAGGTGGATAGATAAATATACGTAAACAGAGCTGGCATTAATGGGCATTATCGCCAAACCTTAATTGTTGCTATGGAATTCACATATCAGGATAAACTACAGTAGATCATCCATGAGATAAACATATAATACTCTCATAGTCTGCAAAATCGTTGATACGTTGAACTGTCAATTTTAATATACAATGGGTTTTGCTTGTTTCAACAGAAGAGCCGCTCTAGCACGACGCCAAAGACGTTCTTCTGACAGCAGCATTGGTTCTGACAGATCCAGCCTTTCCAGCCTAGAACCACCTCCGACATATGCTGATGTATATTTAATAAGTACTCCAAAAGCTGCTGATGCGGATTCAATAGACTTCGAGAAATTACCGAGTTACGAGGAAGCATTATCATTACAAGCCTGTACTGGGGTAGGATGAAATTCTGAGCAATCTTTGGAAAGGGCGCTGTAAAAATCGAAGTGTGTGGAAGCTCATTATCATGTCGTTTACAGGCTGATGCGCAGGCGCAGTGCAGCACGGATACGAAAATAATCGAAGGGGTGAATATGGAGATACATGTAATCCACATGGAACAAGGGAGCAAAATTGGTAAGTTTGAAAATGCATTGTACTAACGAAACCCAATATCCCTTATGGAAATACATACGTGTAACTACATGTACGGTATGTTTACATGCGTGCATAATTCTAAGTTCCACGTATGATTACAAGCCATATGCATGTAAACATATTTGCCCTCCTTTACTTCACTTGAGTATACTTGATTTGAGAATTTATATGAGTGGGTTTAGTGAAGATACCCAGCAAGCTAATATGGCAGCAAATGGCAGGCTTAACTGTTTCTTGTGTTTGTGGTCTGTATGTTGGTACTGTTTATGGTAAATCTAAAGCTCAGATCAGGCGCCATTGTATGCTGAATGTACATGTTAAACGTTTTTAGCAGATTGATCATGCACAGCCCCAAGTTGTACCACCCACCCCCTTGTTGTGCCAGTGTTCATCACCAGGTGACACTTTCACAACATGTAATGTATACTGCATGTCATCTCTAGTGACTCAGTGTAAGCAGCTTAATTTATAGTGTAATTTTAATATTGCACGTGAATTAGGGATCTAGACACTTTTTGACATGTTATGCTGCAAATTTCAGGACTTTATGATGGCCAAGTTGTATTTTTTCAAACATATCTAGTTCGATTAACATCGTCTTTTACGTTAATCGATTTTAAATTATGTCTATTGAGTCGACTATCCTCCATTCCTATGGTCCATCTTTTGCTTTGCTTCGGCATCCTTTATTTCCGGTTATCGGGTTGTACATTTTTGCAATCATCTTTTGTACTGTCGCCTCCATCACCCCATTAATTCTCAAACCCTTTTTCGATCCATTCTAATACACATACTGTATATAATAACCTGCAGGTCGAGGGGACTTAATCTGACGCCCGACCAGTATATAATTAGATAGGCCCTAATTGCGAGACGTTGTAATTTAGTTTTAATTAACACCGATATATCACTTTTCCAGGACATACTTTGGATTCTCCAGGGGATGAAACTACAACCTTATAGCATTACTTTATCGCATTTTATATTTTTTAAAATGTCAAACGAAATGAATGTAAATGTGAAAATACCCGTAAGATACACAAGTACATAATTTATTCTCAGAAAAGTACGCTGACGGATGTCTCCAAATAAAGCGTTTTTTTCCAATTTCTCGGGCAATTATATCAACCTTATGTTTAGTTATAAATTTTTCTTAAATTTGTGGTTGGGTATAGACAGTATACATGTAGATGACTTACACGACCATTGGACGAGGTATTTACTGTATTATAACAGTGTACATACATTATATTAATGCTTCAAAACGAATCCATGAAATATGCCCCCATGATTTGCTCCAAATCCAATAAAACCTTAACGAATCACAATAAACACTCGTATCTGATTCCTAAATTGTATTTATATTTTAAAACTGAGTCTATAAAGTAGTCTGGTTTCGATTGTGATCAAATACACTGTACTTAATTGCATTATACATTTTTGGAATGTACATACAGTTGTCATCGTGTTAAATTTTAATTTGTTTGTAAATAAAAAAGTTCAAAAAATAATTCATAATGGAAATTTTGCAATTTTATCCCGACTGCATAATAGCACATGTGTGACGATTATTTGCATGGACAGAGCATTAAAAAACGTGATACGGCAGAGGACACATAGAACTATGAAATGAAGGCGGGGTATTTCATTTTGTAATCGTAATTATTTTATTATATCTCTGTAAAGATTGATATACAAATGAATACTTCATATATTCGTCTGATAAAAATTACATTGGAAACCAGTAATTAACAATCACCATCACATTAACAGAAAGCGTTTGCACCGTGTGGGAACCATCGATCCTCTGAAGCGTTTCTAATTTATTGGTCAGCCTATAAATATCGAGTCGATTACTAAAAACGAAAGTGAAATAGTTAAACATTTTGCATACATGTCAACGCTCAACATAAGCTGTTTACAAAGACAAGAATTCAATGATAAATTGAACAGAAAAAAGTACGAAGTTTTTGTCGTGTAAGATATTGATTTGAATCTATCAGCATAAGATTTGCAAGTATCAGCGTTGTCAGTTGCAATATACAAGCTATGATACAGGTATTTCATAAATGGAACAATCCACAAACTTCTAGACGCCATTTTGATGAAGCGCCGTATGTTTTGTTGTTATACCCGCATTTTCACTGTTACGACGTTCCCTGTTCCATGCATATTTAATCTAATTGAACAGAGGTCGCACCTAAATGGCTTTTATACCTGCTATGATTCAAGATTATACTGTATTATTGCCACTTGGTCGCTTTCAGTGCTCGTGCTCGTTACTTCATTCAGAGAGGGATAAACTGTATACTGTACTGAATACGTACTGTAACTAAATCGGTCAAATAAAAGTAAGTATTACACTGTATGTTCTTGTCATCCAGGCATTTGAATTGAAATTGCCATAACTGAACACACTGCTGTGCTGTTGAATCATTGTTTTGTTATTGGATGCTTGTCTTTGTCTCTGTAGGCCTATAGATAATGCACATAAAGCGGAATTGAACTTCTGGGTAAACACTAAGCTTATATTTAATGTCATTCTAGAATACCAACTAACGTTTACCCAAATATCTAATATTATATTCGCAATTAGTTCGTAACATACTGTAGTTATGTGGATAATATGTGCTTCCGAAATTGTAAATGGCGTTTTATAAAAAAAAATGCGTAGATAACATTGTATGAACCCTACAGTATATTCGTGCCAGAGAACTGCACTGGTTGGTACACAGTGGGTTGCTCTGAGGTTGCTATACTGCTCCAGTGAAACTTACTGATTAAAAACTAGTCGAGCTTAGGCGGGCTGACAAATTAAGAGAAAGTCACTTTTTGAGCAGAGAATTAGACGAACGTTATGGGAATGCTAAGAACAACAACAGACGACCCATTAACTAAAATTAATACGCAGCATTTGATACTGTAGATATTGCTGACTCATTATTATTTTCACGGTGGTTGTTTGAAATTGCGATTAAACTGCATTTAGCCGTATCGCAAGGTTATAGGAATGTCAAGGCTATACATGTATATTACTCAATAGTCAGCTCGTTATGCTTTTTGAACAGCTGGTCGACAAGATACCAGAACTTCAATGGTGTATTAAATATAGGGAAATTTCATCACATTTTTTAAGTGTTTAAAATTGAAGTTCAGCCTGAATAAGGAAAAAATTGTTTGGCCTGAGGTCACGAACCGGTTCACGCCGTTTTGGTATAAACTTGTGGCACTCTTTAATTGGCTGTACAGTTTACAGCAGTAGCACTGCTGTGGACCTAGTGGACGATAGATTCCCTAATTTTTTTTTTTGAATTCCACATTACTTTCCAACGCGTGATTCCTAGCCGCGACTACGTTACCAACATGTTTGACGACCATACACTGTATCTACAGTACATGCATCTGCCGCAGTTTTTTTTTTTGATTTTACAACAGTATATACTAGTACATGTATGTACGAGAAAATTATGCACAGTTAAGGACGGAAAACGACTTCAATGCATTTCTCTGGTGAGCTTATTTCTAAAGAAATCGTTTTTCACGTTTTGGGAAGTTATGAAATTTCCCTATTGGCATAATACAGCGTCGATTGTTCAACCCCGGTGAATTGTCAAAATGTTTAACCCTATATCCCCTATAATCCATAATCGTTCTATTTTTGTAAACCCCCATAACCTTAAATCCGCGGACGTAATTTGTGTATGGCCCCAATATGCGGAATGTAAAGTAATCAAATTTTGAGAGGAACTTAATTTCAATCAGCATAAGGCGTTCTAGATAGTCTGTTATATGAACATCTTCCCAGACATGACGTATGTCCGGTAACATACAGTACATGTACAACTGTAGGCCTTCTCTAGCCATATTCGAGGACTTGTGCAATGTGGCATCACACCGATATAAATTTGATTCCATATTAAAAATGACAAAAACAATTACACAACTGGTTAGAAATACAGAAAACTAGAATGTTAAAGATCACCGAGGTGCAACGAAGATAATTACTACCAGATATATACTTAATGTGATATGCATGACTTGGGAATGGCCTATAAAAGTATACGACCCTTTGATGTTGACACTAAGAAAGGCAGTTATGGAACACTCAAATGGAATACCAGTAGATAAGACTAGGTTGCAGTCGGTCTTATTTGTTGCTATCTTTGGCTCTACAGAAACTTTTCCTATAGAATTATTGAAAAAGTAATGAGTAGGCCTAGTTTGATATCTGAAGATCGAAGAAAACGTTTGATAAAAAACACTTGAAATATCAACACATGCCACGCACTTGTACCTTTGTATGGTGCACGTTATTTTAAGTCCAAGTTCTTGTTGCCTGTTACATAATAATAATTTAACCCGGATTGGAAAGTATGCTAAATTTTAACAACGCAATTATACTGTTGTTTGGAAATGTAGCAGGCAACAGAATGCGGGCCATAAAATTTGCTGAACAAATATTAAGAATTCACCACTTAATTGGTTCGTTAAAAGACATGGAAAATGTATAGTGTGCTCATCACGTATCAATACTTGATATAAGGACGACCTACCCACAATCCATAATATATACGATATAAATAAAACTGCTAATAACTCCTGGATTCAAGAGTGTAATAGACCCCTTGCAAGAACCAACGTCATCTATAGGGCATTCTGTCCACCTGTTAGAACTGCTATAGCAAAATGACGCGCCATAATTTAGTTTTCCAAAGGGTCTATTGGAAGCATAAATTCAACAATAAGATAATAGTTCGACTCTAGACAATGTCTAAGAAATTCGTGAAACGTGGAAAGAAACATTAATGCTATAATGAAGCGCGTGCCAACACAAAAGCGGATTTAGTACGTCAAATATAATTAATACAAACATATCTAATAGATATAATGGTGTTTGAAGCGTACTTAAGTGCATCGAGAGTAAGAATAACGGAGAAAAGTACAGAATTTATATTCATAGCTTGTGGAAACAAAGCATAGCCCCTAATGCTAATATTACGATGCGTTATATAGGGATTTTGAAAACAAAGACCAATGAACTTGACGAGTAGACGTATAGGACAGTCATATGTGGGATAATGTGGCCATAAGTATGCTCAGATAATAATTTTGAAATTCATCAAGACGTAAATTGTGTAACTGGTGCCAAAAATGACATTCTGAGAAATTCTGAATTTTCTTTTTTTTTAACAATTCACATATCGTAGAAAGTTTATAATGACTGTTTCAAGAACTAATCTAACTTTATATCAAAAATTTGCATCGATTGACCTGCTGTATTTTAGAATCCTTAGCGACGCACCGCCTTTTGAATTCAATGCTAAATTTGTGAATGTTATTGGTGGAGTGTATCACTGCTGATCGATGGCTTTTGTGACATTGATACAAATAGGACAAATTGACGACATTGCAGATGATGGTTGCGATATATAACGATAACAGGCATGTTTATAAAGCTATCAAATGAGACTCAAATTGTAAAAGTTTTACTATAATTATTTTCGTATATTAAAATAGATTCCTATCGATTCATTGCCCTTCGGTGCTAGTTATGCTATTGGCACTATAGGAAAATAATTGTCCATCCACACTTATAGGTATATCATATTCGCATTTGAAACAATTGTAAATGGGCCCCAATTTATTACATATGAATGAAAACGTAATACATACGATCTCGCTAATCGAGTCCGAGAGTTTGTAAATTTTTTTTCGCATCCACCTGAGAAAGTGAATTTATGACCTCCCTATAGGCTCATTCATTAACTTCTTCTCTAACTCGAACTGTTAGCTATAGACACCGTGACAATTAACGAAAAATTATGTGCTGTATAATTACACCATTGGGAGTTTTTATTTTAATTGAGCACTTGTTTCTTATGTCGCTAGTTATTATACATTTTCTCGAACGGATAGTGTTTGGTCAAAAATTCGTTTCTCAGGTTGAAGTTCCGATATCGAACTTTAATCACTGACTAGGAATTGATGTGCAACCTGTGGGAGCAGTGTACTGTATACAGAGTTACCATAAATGAATGGTCGAAAGTCCAGACTAAGGAATGTATCAGTGGTTTTATGTACGAGCTTAAGTTTCACGATGATCTCCACGCATTCATTTTTGAATAATAATTCTCTCGTAAATTGGGCGACCAATTGTGAAAAATACTGTACAGGGTGAGCGTAAAGTACTTTCTCATTCTACGTAACTGTATTTAAAAAAATATTTGTTAACTGTTAGTTATAAGGACCAAATTTAAGGAAAAGTCGAAAGCTTGTACGAACTATAGTTTATTTAAAATGTAATGTGGGTAGTATTTTATGATCATCATGTATTTCTTCATTCTGTTGCATGCTAGCATGAATCAGTATTAAAAAATAGCTACATTCCTTTGTAGAAACCTTTTTATAATCCTCAGAATTGTAGGTGTGAGGCAGTACTTCGCCACCCTCATAAGTGCTTTTTACCCGCCGTATTGCCGTAATTGCGAACGTAATTTCACTGAAGGTCTTTCACTTTCAAGTCGCAAGGTTCGTCATTCTGAGTTACAGCGTACGCGCCAACGCTAATGTGATTACGTTGGCTAATGTATGCGATGTCTTTGATGCAGATTTTTGACAATTAGATTAGTCTTGTTTGGGGGCCCGTCATGGAAAAAGCTCGCCACTTTTCAAATGTCCGTGAAGGCATCGAGTCCTAAGTATATTTCAAACGGATGGCTTAGTTAGCTATTCCGACTGCTTAGAGCCGTTTAATTCGATAATAGGTAAATTGTAGGTAAGCTTTGAAAAATGATGGTACCGCCACACTTGACTGTCGTTTTGTTTAAATGAATTGGTCAAATTGGTTTCGACGAAAAATTACCGTTTTGTAAACTAATACGTAGACTGTATCGGCGTGTTGGAAATGCATTAGCGTGAGTGCTCGACAATCGACACCCAAAATCACGAAACTTAATAATATATTTAAAGAAAGCAAACACGGTGGTATAGGTGAATTTGCACGCAACATTGCTCTTATTTTGCATCATGCCATATACATCTAAGATTATCTGCACGCAATTTTTCTTCGAACGTATAAGAAACATTTTCAACAAATTGACCGCTACACACTTTTACCCTTTGGTACCCAATGTTAGGCCCATGAATAAGCCGAGTATACGCGATACACCCCAAAATGAAGGCGTATGCTCCACCACCCCTGCGCCCTTGGTTTTAGGATGGAGCGACCCAAGTAGGCTTGATTTCGGGACTTGGAACCATAAAATCGTTGTTGGTACATGTAGGTCTGCTTATGGTTCGTTACAATTACCCTCATTTGGTGGCGGTTCCCAACAACGGCAAGCTTTCTAATCGAAATTGGCCTTTGCGAAAATAAAATTCCCCAAAGCCGATGGATCTTCAGAAGTGAAATATTCCTTCCAGAGTTGAGCAAAAACGTCTTTGGTCACTTTCACGGCGCTATTCTGTACAAAGGAAAAGAAACAGGTTGTCAGACATCCTCCTTGCATGTCAAGAACCAAGATGGTAGCCATGGATACGTTAATGATGGCCCTTTGGCAGTGTGGATGCTTAACGTCTTCTAGCTTGGCTGCCATCTTAGTTTCAACATTCCAACATTTCACCTTCAAAATAGAGCAACCGAGATCAAATATTCATGTCTGTCGGTTTATCATGGAACCTACATTTTGTAATTTTCATTCTAGCGTAGTTTGGAATTCTTGAGGCATGTGTAATTCAATGAAAGTAATCCGTCGCAATCAATATTTCCCTTTAGCTGCTGGCTATTATTTTGACATGGCTCAAGCTTCGTCTGCCCGCAACTGCACTACCTTAATTAAATACCCAGATGCAAATATTGATTTTTGCCTTAGGAAAATACCTTGGAAAACTTCTGGTAGGCCTCGCGAGCTTCATCCTCTGGCATATTGAAATTTGTGTATACTTTCACGAATTCTTCTTCGTCAATTTGACCGTCACCTTTAAAACAATGGAAAGTTGGCATTAGTAAAACTGCAATATAGTATCATGCAGGGTGCCCAAAAAGTTTTGAAACTTGAGATAGCTATTGGATTCGCTGTGAGATGTGCACCTGACAATCTCAAAGGAACAATCTCCCACTGGTATTTTATAATATTCGGACATCTCCACACACCTACATGTCAAGTACATAAAAACGAACGACACTTGTCCTAGCTGTTTCCCACAGCTGTGAAAAATTATCCTTTTTTGGTGTTTTTGTGCTAAAAAACTACCTAGTCTAATCTAACCTATACTAACCTAAAGTGTAGGAAAAGCTCGCTGATGTCTAAGGCGGTTGATATTTAAAACAACTCCTTTTATTTTCTAATTTGTTACACTTAACACACACAGGTGTGTGCAAAGTGTTATGAATTGTTAATCTGAATACTTAACGCAATAAATTTGAAATAAAAAGGGCAATATCAACTCTATTGAAGTTGAAATAAAAAGAAACTGCTTTTGGAGCATCATGGATTAATCTGACAATTGTGAGCTAGAATCCAAAATTGTTTCATTTTGAAAACATTTGACACAATTCGCCTCCATCTTGGATCCGGAACACTACTGGAATTTTTCAGCTAAACGGTATTGTAATTTTGAATGTCAAGAAATGTAAAGATGATTTTCATAGTGTAGCGATTTTTATATATTTACCATTTAAAGTGTATCAACAAAGATGTTAGCGTACTAAAAGTACCTACTTGTGTTTTACTCAAGTGAAAGAAACTTTGCAATAGCACATAGTTGTTGTGACATGGTAACTAGCGCATTTTTTCTTGCTCGGTAATTGCGGTATAAAAATCAGGATGTTTCTGTAAACTATATCGAGCCCCCATTCTGCAGACATTTCCTTTATGAGACATTGATTTTCCTATTTTTGTAGTAATAATAGCTGGGTTTCTAATGGGAATCACCATAGGGGTTTTAAACGATGACAATTACTGGTATTTTTTCCCGTTGGCGTCTTCAACGTCTTCAATAAATACCAATTATTGATGAAAACCTGGTCTTGATTAAAGGCGATTTTCGGTATACTCTTAATCAGCAACGCCCTCTGTTCGGTTTGTCTGCTCCCTAACAATAGAGGTCTTTTAAGAATGCCCTCGAAGCATGTTGCTTAATTATTTATTTTGCTTTCTATATGGAAGAGGCAAAGGGAACCTTTGCTTTTCTACAAATAAACAATACATTTATCGATCAGCTCGCATAAGATCTGGTAAAATGCTTTCTATTATGCATTTCATTCCAGGCGAGTACTGATGCGATGTTTACTCACTAAAAGGTTTGTGGAGAGTCACCTAATTTCATATATTAAAAATTCGCTCGATGAGGGCTCATTATTATAATTCTACTGATCTGCTCTGCCCACCTATTTTTTTCTGGCGAAATTAAAAATCCTGTATTTATGCTTATTCTGCATACTTAGGCTATATATGCAAGGCACACTCGTGTGCACTTAGATGCATAAAATTGTGTACGTTGAAAACGTAAACTATACTGCAGCATTTTCGAATGTAAGACAATGAACACGTAAGCTATCAGCGTGCATTTATTTTGATCCTATTAAACTTGGCTAACAAAAATGGGAAACTCCTTTTTTCCTTGGCATTATTAGATGTTTTTTCTTATCAAATGGTAATTACAACCCTGTATGTGTATTATAACATTACTTCTTGGTTTACAAGAAAGACACCTGCCCTAGCTGTTGAAATTTATTGTTTTTTGTTCTTTTGTATTTAACCTAAACTAACAGAAAAACGTTACTGCTTATTGCTCAACCGCCAGGCAAACATTGCCAGTCTACGAGCCTGTTAGGAGAAGCCCATTCTCTATTTTACTATTTGAACTTGATCGCATTTCATATCCGATCAAATTCCCCACGCCAAGCGTTTTCCCATCGCACGTTCCTGATCAAATTAACTTCCATGGTGATACATTTCCCAATGAAGTTGGTTTCGATAAAATATATACCTTTTTTCACTACATATCGCGAGGATGCCGATGAAAATAATGACGTTAATAATTTCCTGAACATTTTCATTCACATGCACTCTGCCATAATGCACTCGTGCGTGATACGCTACGCAGAAATGATTGAAACGCTCGTGGAATCAACCCATTTGTAAATCCTGGGCACGTTTTTATTCCACGCTTTCCAAACATTCATTGTGGGTTTTGTTTTCTCAAATCTTCCAGCTTAATATGGAGAGGATGCGCTTGACAATTTCGCAAAAATCCGATCCCTCTTCGCTTTTGTTCGTTGCAACCTGGCATCCGCCATGACAGCGTCCTGCCTTCCGCTCCAGGAACTGTCGGAGCAAATGGATAACCAGGCGGCAAGTGTACGTGTTTCACTCGGGACAGCGTGGGAAAATCAATGGCGTCAAGTGCACGCTATTGTCGTATATATCATATAAGATTCAGCAGCAAAATGCTCTCATGCTCTATACGAGCGTGTGCTCTCCTTATAAATAAGCAGAGGCTGTTTACGCTCCTGTTGTATCGCTGTCATTTTCACAATCTAAACAGAAGGATGTGTTTATGTGCTGGCCGGGTCTCCTCCCCCTAATACTTATCACCCTGAGACGTTCGACGGTTTATCTTTAACGTGGTGAAACGCTTTGACGAGATAGGCCCTATCGAGCGTTTTCTGCAAGCCCCATGCATTTCCGAAAATCCCACCAAAGCGTGCTTGCCTACACTGTACTTTTCGAACAACGAGAAATGTACCTGTAAGATCATGTTTCCGTTATTTTCTGCCGTACTTCATGCACGCTGAGCTATGTGCACTAAATATTTAACTACGCTTTCCCCTCTCCAAACTCATATCCCCTGAAACTTATTACGCTATTCTCAGTGTATGGCATATTCCTGCAGAATTCAAATTAAAATAATAATAATACGGTCGTAATAGTAACACCATTAAACATTCACAAAATTAGAAAATATCCCCAACCATGGCAACTTTTTGTAGCAACAGGCCAGTTTTGTTTGTCAAATAAAGAAAAAGGGGAGACCTCACTTATGCCAATTCTAGAAGATGCTTAAAACACAGCTTAAGATCTACTTTAATTCTCCTTAACTCCAGACTCTCAGCACCCAGTCTCTCTAACCTTTGCTGATAGGCGAGTACTAAAACCCTTTAATTTCATCCGCCAAATTGAAATTGCCATACGAAGTGCATTTTCCCAATATGTTAAATTAATGTCAGATAAGGCAGTTATTGAAATTTTAAGCTATGTGCATGCCCTGAATGCCATGAGCAAGTATTTATTCTTATTGAAGAATGCTCTACTTTGTACGATCAAAATTGGAGGTAATGTTTACGGTAGCAGCTGCTGTTTGCTGCCAGCCAGCTTTAGCGTGCCGGAATCCATTTGCTCACACTTTCGTTTGTGCAAATTATATTCCAAAATGACAATTTCGTAAAATGTTAATGAGGGCAAAAACAACATGACTACTCGGCGCGAGATAATTTGTAAAAAAGCACATTTCAACGTCATGACATGGATAATTTCTACGCAAACAAAATATTTGCGAACCTTAGAACCTTGCTGTTATAATATTTCTCTGCCGTTTTAGTACTAGTAATCTTAAGCAGAGTGTGAGATTTCATTACATCATTACATTCATTTTTGGCTAAACTGCTCTGCTGCCCTTCCGCTATAGACACAGAATGAGGCAGTGATTTTCACCTAACAGTAGATAAGCTGGTTAATAAGCTGGCACTGATTGCCCCTGTGAGGGAACAGCCAATTAAAAAAGCGCGTTTATTGGGAAAGTTTGGGTTACATTAAGCAGCGATTTTCTCCTAACTGTTCGTAAGTTTGCAGTGATTGCCCCTCTGAGGGGGAGCAAAATAAAAAAAAATTCGCATTTTAGGTTAGTTTTAGATGAAGCTAGACAAGGCTAGACACGAAAAATACGAATAAACGAATAATTGTGAGAAAAAACAAAGGATAAATTTCTCCAGATAGGACAGGTGTCATTCTACGGGCAAACTATTCAGAGCCGGGCATAAAACTATTCAAAGCCGGGCATAAAGAAAAGAAATACTTGCGTCCTTTTTCGCTTTTGCATGACATCGATATAATAGTTTAAAACATATTTACCTGAGGTATCTTCCAAACTGAACATGAAGTCCATGTATCGTTGTTGCCAATCGCTGTTGCCCCCAGCTGACCACATCTGGCACCATTCGTCCGCGGATACCGCATTATCTTTGTCTTTATCGGCGCGTTTTTTCAAACTATCCCAAATCATGAATAGGGTTTCCCTCGTCTCCTTGGCTTTAGGATTGCCTTCGTCCCATCCTCGAGTACGACAAATTTTCTGAAAAACGAAACCATACAATGATCAGGGTTTCATTAATTCAGTATTAATTGAAGGGTGAAAGAGTGTAAGTCACATTTTCCTTGAATTGGGAAACGAGAGTTTTAAACTGTAAACAATGCAAATTTTCCAATGTACCTTGTAGATTTTACTGCGGCATACAAAAGCTTTGCCATTTCACATTTTTTCATGCAACAATTTGACATTTGTAAAATCTATTTTGCACGTAATTCAAAAAATAAAAACTTGACTTACAACACTATCCCTTTCACCGCTTTAATTGCAACATAGTTTCATATAACTGTGTGGCCCAATGCTGGGATATCACCTTTAGTTTCCCTCTACCTCAACTGCCCCTTCATGCATTTAAACATACATCTACATAATCCAACCATAAGGAAAGCTAGAATTAACTTAGTTCTGTTAAGTACTTAAGTTCTCTAATCGGTACATGTAGATACTTAAGTTTGGCTATTGGTAAAGTTAACGAAATCTGGCGTTTCCAGGGGATGATAGCAAGTTTACGACTCTATATCCAGTCGTAAATAAACCACACGGATTCACGAATGGGTCAATTAGCAATTTTCGTCATTCCTATTAACGTGATTTGGTGGTTGGAAAAGCGCTCCTCTCGAATTTGCGACTGGGGTGCATTTGCCAACGTAATTGAAAATGTCATAATGAGCCAAATTACAATTACATGGAATTGGACCATACTTAATGCAATTAAGAGTGTAGTCAAGCTGCTTATTTTAGTCCTCGCAAAATAATAAATACATTAAGATAAGCTTTCATCCGAGGAATGACTGTTATTTTTGTTCGAAGAACGGATACCGCCATCCTGCGTCATATCTTGCATCATAAATATCATGCATGATTTCGTTGAATTTCAGCCAATTCTATTTAATTTTATCAATAATTTGCTCGCACGCTACTTTCGAATTAACAGTACCAGCATAACAGCCACGCGTGACCGCAATTACAAGACTCCCTAGAAACTAAAGTGGAACCTGCATGGTTCACCTCGGTTGTAAATGACATTTAGACGCACTGACGGAGATCAATGGTCATTAATTGATTGCCCCAACGCCCTCCCAACATGTTATCAATCTTTCAAACGGCTGCGGATGCGCGTTTATTTCAATTTCAAAGTTGATTAGCTTACACTAGATACCCCGATGGAATTGTAAGTTTCGCAGCAGTGTCACTCATAATTTGTAAGTTGTAAAACGAGTAACGCACTCGATACTATAGCTCATACTGATACTGTATAGTGTACAGTATGGTGAGCGAGAAGTTTTGCGTGGATTAGGGGATGTTAATAAGTTTCATTACACCAAAACCGGTGTAATAAGTGCAATAAGTAGCTATTTTGAGCTAAGACAGTTTGATTTTAAAAATTGGTGCTTTTTATTATGCTGTTGCTTTGCTGTAGGAGATTCAGCATGTTCAGTGGGATCACCAAAGATCTTGAAGATGGTTGTGTGGTTTTGTATGCTTGACATTCACACACCAACGGATCAATGGAGATTCACTTATTAGGGGTTACTTGATTTTGCTTTTTCAGGGGATAAAAAGATCAAAGTACTTACTTCTATCGCCAAATCGAAATCTTTTTCTTCGATCGTTCCACTATGGTTAAAATCTGAAAAGAGGCGGAAAAGGATGACGTCACTGGGCATGCATAAAGAACTCGTTTTACTCTGGATAAAATTGCCTCAAAGCAAGAGCATTTGCGAGCGATTTCACCTTTGATGGGGGAAATTCAATACCCAAATGGCTCTCATTTCTCCCCCCACCTACACCTTTAATGGTCGAGATTAACTATAAATAGTGTGCTATGCACCAGAATGGGGCATTACGGTTTTCCTATATACAAGTTACTGTACATAAATGATCGATGAAATGTGGCAAAAACTCGAAAGTGGGTGAAAACGACTCCATGTACGTATTAATTCTGTGGTCAAATATTGGTCAAAGCTCCATAAATGTGCGCTATCTCTGCAGTTCACTGCCCTAGAATTATATCAGTTTTTGCATACACTGTATGTACGACATTTGGTTTATATCCGTTAAATGTGGCGTATTAGATAACAATAGATGAGTGTTGCCTGCATTGCTTCCTCCCTTGGCAATGTTTGCGTTTTCTGTTTTGTTGAATATTGATTTTTTTGCATTATGCTGCAGTTTATTTTTACCCACGATATATTAGACATACTGTATGATAGATTTCAACAAAAACCTTTAGCCAATGTCAAAGGATAGAGACAGGAAGGTTTTAAATTAAATCCACTTTTCAAAAGATGGTAACGAAAATGTAGCACAGCATGCACTCCGGAGAAGTCATTGTTTGTGCATGCAAGTAAAATGCAGTCGGATTCATTGTTTCCATATTTTATATTTAGAATTTATAACACAGGTTGAACAATCATGAACATATGTAGGAGTTAGCACCATAAATTAAGCCTACTATAAATTTTGATAACAGCTTTGCATGGATCAATTTATCTTCATGCATGTGACGTAATTGAATGGCTTACTGCTCAGTGTTTAGAAAATGATGAATTCTTGAAAGTGTGAATATACATTATATTGCTTTGGGTTTGCTGCTCGTTTATTTAAAAACACATCTTTCATGCACATGTAACATGCAGCGTGTTACAGACAGGTTTGGGATTGAAATCTTGAATCTCAGTTGTCTATGAATGCGAGATTTATTGTGCTGGGAATGTAGATTGTTATTTTAAAACCTGGAACAGTTGTCGTATTCGGTTTTACTTAGTCCGAATTCCGAATTGCATAACAATTCATGGGCCTTGATACATGTAGCTGTAGCACTTCCCTCAAATTAATATTAGCTTCGACCGGGTAGTGACTCGAGTAAGAACTGCGTGAACATGAATACAAATGAGGGGAAAAATTGGTTGGACGTACAATGGCTTTATGAAAACATAATTTGTCGGAATGTTCAATGAATTGTATGCAACGTTCCTACAGACGCTTTATAATCAGATGGTGCTTTAACACTCCGGGGATTCAGCAGAAACTAGTTAGGTGTTTTATATGCTGTTTGAACCAAATAAAAGCATTGTTATGTATCGCCTAGCAATTTTGATGACGAAGCTCAAAGTTGGCATGACACACTATCTAAGAGATCTAGAGGCCTGCTGTTATAAACTGATGAAAAAAAGATGATGGATAGCGCTAATTATACCGTATTCTACAAAGTTCCAGAAAATAGACTTTGCTGAATTAGACAGAAATATGCTCATTCATTGTTGAATGTGAATAAATGTTGCGCATGTAGGCCTACAATTGTATTATGAACATTTCTGCTTCTTAATCCAAAGTTGATGAATATTTCTGCTGTTTGATTTAAAGTTCTTGGAAACCAGATTGTCTATCAAGGTTTTGTAATATGTTCATGCAGTGTTCATGAGCTTCTTCGCCATTTTTCATGTTACATCTCACGATTAAAAGTCCCATTCATCCCATATTTAACCTATCATTTTAAAAGAAAAAAATAGAATAGTACCAAATATCACATTGAAGACGTGCATTAACTTCTTGCGACGAAATTCCGAAATACCAGCCATTTTCTGTGGTTATCTGCAAAAAATAATACAAATTATTAAAATGTGTATACATCTCATCATTAAAATCGATCGCGCCTATTTCATAGAAAGGATTTTAAATAATTGTCAGGTGGTGTCTCTAAAAAGATAATTGTTGAAACTCGTCCGATGTACAGTAATATGCGCTTTACATGTATAGGATTATCGGTGAGATTGGCTATAGGAAATGGCCGCAATGAGCGAATTCTCAATCGCCACATCTCGTGGATAAATCATATTAAAACATCATCGCATGAGACGTATTAGAGGGTATGCACTTTTATGGTGCACTCAAAAACAATGAACGGGCTGCGGTTGGTTAACTGATTTGCATGATGCTTTCATGCAAAATAATCCCCAACAGCGAGTAATTTTGTAAACAAGGCTTATAGCGGGGATATTTTCCGTAGCAGAGTGTGCTTTAATTGCCGCATAAACAACATTCATAAGGCTATAGACGGCATGTCCTGCTACTATCTGATTAGTCTTTAAGCCACATCTGAAAGATGGTTGGAAAACAAACTCGAATTAATAATTCATATTTATTGCTGAGGCATAAGCCAATGGCATATATTTACAATATTAAATATGCCACGCATCGTAGACGATTCTAATGATGTCACTCAACAGAACTATTAATGTTCACATGCCTTAGGCCTAGGTACTAGATCATAATCTAGATACTAGCTCACGAGTAATTTGAATTCTAGCTTAAAAATAATTGTGGATGAATGCCGAAATATAGCAGACTTATATTTGTTAATTAAGTACACATGTGCTGCAGGTATTTATCACCACCATTCTGGTTCCCATGCTTACATTAAAATTACTTAAAATATAATTTGCTTTACTATCGAAATCATTTCAACCGCATGAGTACCATAAAATGGATACGGCATGAAAAAGACTAATAGTGTGGATCCACATGGGCTCGAAGTTCCAAAAGTAGATTAATGCAATGTTATAGTGATGTCACTACATGCCTACAGTTGAACCTGGATAATTGGAAAATGTACCTGGAGAAAGTATGCACTATAACTCGTAGAGTATAATGAAGATGTTAATACGAACCAAAGTTTCCTCAAAGCAGCTTCTGCTCATGAATTTTCACCAGATAGATCCAATAAATAATTTGCATGCTTTATATAGTGTACTTTTTCGTCGCTGATACTACACGTGAGTATCAGTGAGGTAAAGTGTCAATTTGGACAGCTCAATCATTTTCAGATAAAAGCTTGCTTATTGCTTATTTTGTGGCGATATCACACTGAATAAATACACGTAGTTTGCATCAGAAGATGCTTTCTCATTTCTTATCGTATTCACAGGCCATGCCCATGATCAACAAATTTCACTTGCTGACATTCCATATCGTGACACTTCCAATTATAGTTTCAAATTGACATACACTATATGCCTTGTATATTGCCTTAAAGCAGATATACATGTACAGGTGAACAGGTAGTAGATAAGGATTTACCTTTAACTATTCCCTTCAGTTTGTTTAGTTTACTCTTTAACTGTGTTATTTTAAATACATGTCTACTTTAAAATACAATGTAGTATTTCTAATACACTGATCCGCATTTGCTGCTATTTATTTATCTTAAAAACCTCTTGGAACTACTGTCGGTTTTCTCAGGGTCAGATAAAAAACGGATTGCATCAGGAGACAGACAACTCAGAGGTTCGACCGATTACATGTTCAAGCAAATGTTGGAATTGCTCTGCAAAATGAGGCATTGACTTTTATCATTTTGACTTTGAGAACGTGTTATAGTGTCAATGCACGAATAATGAGATAGCAAACTGCTTTTCTCTCTTACAAATACACATTCAGGTGATCAGGTGAGGAGGCCATTGCAGCTGCTTGGGAATTACAGAATCCTTAAGTGAAAACACGTGAAACATGACTTGTCACTCAATTGTACATTGCAGTAATAACTTATTTATTTCAACAATTCAGTTTCTATTTAAGTTTAGGAGCGCTGTGTGATCCGTAAAACTCGGACTATTCATGTGATATAACAGACAAAAGCTCTAGTTTGTCCTTTCGTTTCGTTATAACCATTTTTGCCTCGCAGCAGGTTTATTGAACACCATTTTCAATCTCATGCCGTTTTGTTACGAACCATAAAACAACGCTGAAAAGGGGGTTTCGTGATCCGCTTCAATATAGGAAAAATTGCGAGGAAGGAACAAAGCCCATAGAACCATATTCGCGGCGTTATTAATTTGAATGTTTCGAGAGGTCAAAGTGCTTCTCGGGTTTGGTCGTGGCTTATGCACCATATTTCTTGGCACAATATATATATCTTATGGTTTCACGCTGTGCTGGAATTTTCCAACAAGTTTACAAACTATGTATAACTCTATGGGCAATATACATGTATGTCCTCGATATTTCGTCGTGGGTTATATATCAATAAATGACCTGGTGCGATTTTTATTTCCGTCCAGGATTTTAACAAGTAAAAGGAGGACCGTGTGGGCCGTTAGCACGACATGCTTCAGTTGATTTCATACAGTGGCCACACCGGCCACGAAACATATTTGTCAAGTCATAAAGCTCGCTAATGGTACTAACCCGTGAATGACGGTCGTTATTAATTGAAAAGCACAGAGTCAACTCCCAATGGCCACATAAAGTTAGTCCAGCAACTACGACTGGATGGCCAATGGCTAGAGATGGGGGTTTTCTCGGAGACAAGATACCTGTACTCCAGAGAAAATTGCATACTAGTACCTCACCTTTACTAAATTTCATTGCTGTTTGGAGTCTCTCTGAGCTTGTGACTCTGAAGGAATTGTCCTTCATGGCCTTATTTGTGGTATTTCTCCGGTATAAATAAAGGGATAAAATGGATGGTGGTGTAAATCATTTTTTTATTTCTTCACTTTAGTGCACAAATGGATTCTACAGATGTCGAACCGTTGTAAGAAAATGTTGTTGACGCTTTGGTATACCGCTGACAAAAGGCAACAAAAGTTTGGAAGGTACATTGGAATGGCTGCATTGTTCGCAGGTAAGATTAAGCCACTTACACCACTATTTCCTTAACCTCTTAAAGTATAACATATAATTTATGCGGGGATAATTAACGAATGTGCTGAATAATGATCGGATTTAGTACTACAGTACGGCATGTTACTAAACCGTGTTTATGATTATGGCACGCCGTATATGGTCTTGGAAAATTAGTGCATCATCAAATTATCGCTGCACACTCGTCAGTATTTTGCAGTGTTGCGCTATGCTTAAACGTAGATACTTTCAATGCAAATCAAAGTTTATTTACTTATATTTATACTTTTAACATTGAGTTTGTTTAGTTTCCAACACAGTGTTGACATTTGCTAGTGTACGACTGTAAGCTAATATATTCCCTTGACAACTACAGCCCATGTAAAGACTTCTTACATGCCTCAAAATCGATTTCTTTATGGCGGAATAATGTCAGCTAAATTCCTCTTAAATTTGGAGATTGAAATACATGGGTTATCCTGAAATTGCGAACGTAGTCAGTTTTTCCTTCATTTAGGAAACCATGGAAACTGTATTTATCCTTAGGGATGGGACTAAGTCACACTGTATGGTACGTAACCTTGTAGGTCCGTGACGTACGAACAGTAGGCAAAAATGCTGCAACTTGTTACTTATCTTCAGTAAAGAAATGAAATTGAAGTAAAGTGCAGCGGTAGCTCGGTTTATTTAGCCTAGTATACCAATGACCGATTTCGAGCATTTACTTTCAGTTCAAAAACGTCGTTATCTCTGTCCTATTTCGAAGGTAATCCAACGAAAATCGCATCATTGATTTTAAAGACACGGCTAATGCATCATTAAATTGGTAGACAGTCTTTGACTGAAGTCTACCGGAGTGGGTGAACCAAGCGGAGAAAGCATTGGACTGTAATAAAACGTTTACTGCAAGTCTCTCTTTAGGAATTGTGACCGTTTTTACGGTTTTGGGAAAAATCTTTATTTAGGGTACATCCAGATGCCGTGCAAGGTGGTTGATACGATGTTACGTTTCAGTGGACGCCCATCGCATAAGATCTGCCTTTTTGATATTGTATGGGAATGGTAGTTTTGGAAAAAAAATCAATGTAGTAATTTCTTAACGCAAGCTTGCGTGACAGATGCGACTGGAAATGACAGTAGTTGGAGGGATGAATTGTCGGAAAGACTCTTCGTTTATATCGGCTCGCATACCGGTGCATTATAAATGTGATGCAGGCAGTTAATTTTGGCCTGATGCACGTAATGTGTATGGGACCTAGCTGTATACGTACTGTATACGTGTATGAATATGATGCGTGGTAAGTTATTGACATGTACATACCACGTGATGGTTAGAAACCTGAACATACTATATACAGTATTTATTAACCATAAACTAGAACTTGACAGAATTATTACAGCATCTTCCCGATTTAATACAATGGTGATTAACAATCGACAGCCACTATAAAGCCAACGAATTGAAATTTGTTGGGTTTAATTTGCAATGAAAAAAAAACTTTTTTTCCGGTGATTACCGTGCGAAGCATCTCTTAAGGAGGTGCCTCCATATATACATGTACATGTTGACTCGTCCATTATCACCTAACTCGGTAAAATACTATTTATAGAGGATTCTTACATGTCCATAAAAACTGCTTGGATATACCGTCCCATTGTTTCAATCCTTCTTGTCAACTATCCAGGTACGAAAGACCTGTCCTGCTGACGCAAGTTATCCTTTTTGTTTTGTTTGTGTTATGAGAAAGTGGACAGCTAGATAGACTGCAGGTTAGACTTAGTTCAGTTTAAATTAAACAGAAAAAGATCGCCAGGGAATCAGTAGCAGCCAACGAGCCCACTTTCTCATAGCATCTATGGGATAATGGGAGCAGGGTCTAAGCTATAGTGCAGCCTGCTATGGATAAAGGAAGAATGAGATAGCGTTGACTGCTTGGAGAAATTCAAAACCAGTTAAATATGCACGATTTAATTCGCCCTTCGCAATCTGATATACCGAATCTGAATTGTCGGCACGGTTTAATTACCGTTTTCCAAATCAATTTAGACAGTATTTTAATCTTATCAAACCGTAATTGTAGTTTAAGACCTTTACTGTTTTACGACTAGGTACGTTGTTTAGGGCTTAAGCAGTTCTTCAACTTCATTTTATCGACTATCTTTTCGCCAAAAGGCATTTGAGATTTCATTAGTGTTTGAGCAATAGTCGTGCTGGTTCATTTAAAACAAGTAAATATACACTGTGGATGTACTTGTTCAGAATGTCGGGCATTTATTATCGATGTCTGTTTTCAATTAATTGTTAGCGTTTCATCTGCTTTGGCATACACTTCTAAAGCACTCCTCTGTGCGCGTTTTAATTAAAGGATTCTTTGTTCTTGAATGTATAATTAGCTGTCTCAAATCTCATTTTCTACTTTAAATGTCTTATGGGTGCTAAGGGTGGGAGTGACAAATTGAGGTGCGTGCGTGATCCAATGCCATCTAGTGTATTCCTATCGCAAATTTAAATACGATGTGATTGTTCCTATACTTGGGAACAGATTATTCATCCTCAGGTGAAAGTAAGTCCATAAAGCTCGAACATTAAGGCAAACTGCACTGTACGTGTATGTATGCAAATTATATCTTTTATGGGTTAGCAATAAATTTCAGGCAAATTAATGCGTGCCTTGATTTCCTCTTCTATGCGAGTTAATTTACTTGCCTGAACTTACATGTATCAACCTAAAGAAGGTTGATGAGAAGATAAATTCATACATAAAATATATGAAATATTCAGTGATGTAAAAAACCATTTTGGTAAAATGACTTGGATTACGTGGATAGTTGCCAACACAGTTTATTGAAAGTTATGAGAATGAACGATAAAATTAAAGTATATGTTGTTTTCAGGTTTGGCTGTGACGCAAAGCATTCGAGTGTTTCTTTTGCTTTCCGAGTGCCTATAGTAAACTCGAATTTCCAATGTAAATAGTTTACAAAAGCTCAAAGAAGCCTATTCCAATTTCAAATATTTAGCGAGCTTATTCCAGATGCTTCAAATGATATTGGCTATATTAAGAGGATTGCTTCAGAACCCTATAGTTTTATTTTACTGTAAATCCATTGAGAAAATACGCTCGTGCAATGAGGTCTTTCAGATTTTATATCCTACGGTAAAACATTTTGTTAAATAAATCCCTTCCAAAAAGAAAGTCACGTTGCCCCAGTAACGCATTGGATCACACATCGCGCATGCGTCTGTATTATCGAACAAACACATAATGCAACATTTTATACGTACAAATGTTATGATAGAAATATCTGGAGCACTTGTTAAACATACTCGAACGTGACGGAATGCTGTGTTCCTATATGTCCACGTTATTTTTCAATAAACGTTTATCTAATGGTACAAATTGAATTTTTTTTTTGATTAACATTAGATTGAAGTTGCTTTAACCGATGTTCTTATCACCAAAGAAACGTTATCTGAATGAGTTTTGCCAATGTTTTCCTAACGTCTGGCACAAGAAACTAATAACATTTAATCCTGGGCAATTTTGTTCAAGAATCTTTGGATAATTTGGGCCTCAATTGTACACGTAATACGTGCATTTATATTTTTTCTAGTATGCCAGAAAGGCTAGTATGGCTCTCTAGTATGCCAGATTGACGCCTGTTCTAGCTGTCGGAATTTCTCCTTTATATTTTTGTGTTGAAACAAACCTAAAGGAAACTACCCTCACAATGTATGTCTTATTTAGCTGCCCCTAGTCGCCAGGCAATCACTTATAACATGCAAGTAGTTAGGATATTCACACTTTCTTATACAAGTACATGTATGGGAGTTTATGCTGGAAGGAGGCATAATATACCGAAGTACACCCTGCAAGCACATGCAGTTTATCATCCAATCTTATACATTGTATTTTTAATGATGAAAGGCATGTGGTATAGCGGCTTAAGAGCGCTCCTAAAGTGCGCTCCACCGACAAGAACACATGTTATCGTTTGTGAAGTGAGACAAGAACTCGTGCTGAGATGAATCTTCCTGGAGATGCATTCAACTCTGCAATATTATCCAGTCCATACTCTTAATCCCAACAACCCTTCGTTGCTATGGCAACTATTAAATCTTTACCACCTATGCATTCCTGCACGAAACCTATTATTAGGTTGAATGTGCATGGCACGCATCACCTAAAGCATACAGTATGTATAGCGCTGTGCTCCATTTCCTCCATCCTTCTCTTCCACCCCCACCACTCAGTACGACATTTTTTGATGTTTATTGCCATATTTGCATTTCCAACAGTCATCTTGTCACATTGCTTTGCTACATTTGCTCTTCTTCGTGCGAAGATGATTTACATAAAGCTATACTTTTCAGAGGATGTGCATGGTGTACTTCGCTTCTCAAATGTATGATTTATCATATTGTAATAAAGTCGCGAATCCTGTTGGAATATATGAAAACTCAAGGGTTCACTAACGTTTACTTAGCCTAGGCACCATGAAAAAGGTGGCTACTGTTTCAAATAATCGCGATTAGGCTGGGCACTTCATAAAATATTAAAATGTCTTGACTTTTGCGAATATGAAACACCAGTATTCATTCGGTCCATAGTTTTACGTGGGGAATAAAAGTACAATACGATTATTGGTATAAAGCTTTCAAAGCTCACAGGTTTTTTCATCTTCTCCAAATAACCTTTCCAATCCTTGCGGAAATTCTTAAATAGGATCTCATATTATGCCATAAATGCACTTAAGTTTGCAGGTATCCAATTTTGCTCTGAGATATATGCAAAAGATGTACCTGGTACCTTCTTAATGGGATTTACCTCCTGCATTTTTTGTGCATCCAAATTCGAATAAGAAATGTAATTTTCCAATAAATAATGCATTCTCTTGCATTAGATGTCGGCTTACTTATAGTTGGAATGGCGCATCACCAATTATTTTGAAGATTCCAACTTGGCTGAGTCATACACCGTGGGATTATTGAATAACTGGAGGTTAAATTGACATCAGTACAGAGCTGACAACCAAATTTCTTTAACAATTTACCATACTTTCAAATGCATTTGGTAGCCTGCTCATGGCAGCAATTGAAAATTCATATGTCACTACCAGCTATTTGTATGTTAGTGTAGTAAGCGATATACAGGGTGGACCAGATATCTGGGCCTCTCAAAATAACGTTCAATCCGCTGGTGCTAGGAAAAGTGTGCTTACA